>CAKNWT010325226.1:0-19805 GCA_932066315.1 Andricus coriarius | reverse complement strand
TTTTTTTTTTTTTTTTTTTTTTGGTCTTAAAAGAAATCTTAGGTTTTTTCCTATAAGACTATGTACATTAGAAATTGGGATTCAAATATTTATTCTATGAAAATAAGCGTTGAGTACTCCGGTACGTGCATGACGATGGCGCTCGAGCCCGGCGGCACACCGTGGTGCCTTCATGGTATTGTTTTTACGAAAAGTAATAGTATATTCTAGTATATTTGATCACTTTATGCATGTTAAAGGGCTGAGACTGCCATTATTTAAGTGTTTGCATTACGTTCACAGATAAATTTTGAAAAAAAAAATAGAATTTTGTAAAATCAAGTCATTAAATAAGAGGTCGGGTCGAAAAAATTGTTTTATGGATTAAGTAAAATTAAATCTCGGAGATTTTTTGATGTAGATGTCTGGACGGGTCCTAGTTATCACGAAAAGTACTTACACCTCTCTAGCATTCATACCTTGGTCACAATCTTAAAAAAAACATCGTTTCGCAAAATTTAAACAGCGCGCTGTTTCTTGAGTTTGCGAATTTGCTGTTGAAAACATTTAGGCCTTCATCTCAGGCATTAGGACTACACAAATATCGATATCGCTTCCACTCTAGAATTGTGACACCAAAACACTCTTTTTCATACTTCAGTGATTGGCCTACTACTGAACATGGGAGACTTCAATTGCAAAAAATTTCCTCAGCTACGGAATGAGACTAGAAGAAGTGTGTCCTCGTTGTCACATCACGAATATCTCAGAAATTATTCATAATTTTTAAAAAGTACATATACAGTTTTTGAACGTGTGCCAGTGCTGCCAACAGAAGAAAGTTTCATGGCGACCAGCTTCTCCCAATAAGAAAGTAAATCAAGTTATTTTCCTATAATAACCCTTGTTTTGTGCATCAACAAATAATTGTTCTTGTCTTACAGATTAATTTATTTTCTTCACTCAGGTACTAGTTGTCACAGTTGCTTTGGGGCTTTTTATCACTGTGACAACTAGCCACGAAATAAATGCCCTACAAAAAATTATGTAGCTTTACTCGTAAGGAAAACTGGTAAGATCTTTATGAATTCTTATGAGCATTTGTCGCTATCGTTTGTAAGAACTCGTGTACCTTATATCTGGTACTAATAGCTGAGACAACTATCCCCATGTACGGGGTAAGTTGTCACACTTTACTTTTTTTTATTAATATATTTTTTTTAAGATTAACGCAAAATTAATTTGTTTTATGTGCAACAATTTAAAGTTAAAGGATAAAATGTAAGATTATTCGTAAAAAAGTACCAGATTTATTTAATTTATTAATGTTAGAGAGGCTTAAATACTTTTTGTGACAACTAGGACCCGTCTCCCCTACTTCCTAAAAGAAAAGAAACGAAAATTAGGAAAGAAAGTGAAAACAACTGTCACTAAAAAAACGAAAGGTGAAAAGAAAGGCATATAGACGACCAGACATCTGGATCGAAAAATCTCCGAACTTTAATTTTACTTAATCCATAAAACAACTTTTTCGACCCGACCTCTTATTCAATAACTTGATTTTCCAAAATTCAATTTTTTTCCAAATTTATCAGTGAACGTAATGCAGGCACTTAAATAATGGCAGTCTCAGCCCTTTAAAATGCTTAGAGAGATCAAATATACTAGAATATATTATTAGTTATCGTAAAAACAATACCATGAAGGCACCACGGTGCGCCGCCGGGCTCCAGCGCCAGCATCATGCACGTACCGGAGTACTCGACGCTTATTTTCATAGAATAAATATTTGAATCCCACTTTCTAATCTACATAGTCTTATAGGAAAAAACCTAAGCTTTCTTTTGAAAAAAAACCTGCCTCACTTCGAAAAAAAGTCAAATTTATTTTTGACCTGCATTTTTGAAGGTCAAATATTTATTTCTTGAAAAAATGCGTATGACCAATCAAATGAGCGTGAAAACCCCTATCGGAACTGTAGTAGGCAACATTTTTTTTATCGCTATTGAAAGAGTTAAAAATCGCCAAAATAGACGATATCCACCAAAATCCCAAAACTTTCACCCCCTCCCCCTCGGTCAATACTTATCCGAATGACAAAATTTTTTCCCCATAAAACTATCCAATAGCACAACACTTTGCCTGAGTTTAACTTAGATCGGACAACTTCGACTTTTTGAGTGGGTACACTTGAGAAATAATGCCCCACAAACCTACTAAATTTTGCCAACTTCATGATTCTGAAGCGCCTTCTAATAATTCTAGTGCGTTATACAAAATGGCGTTTTTAATTTATTTCAGGTTACATTTGACAGCTCCGATCGGCTTTAAAAAGGGATTGGAATATAAATAGTAGTAATTTTTCATATTTATCGTCTATTTTCTCGAAAACTATCAGTCGTACCGTAAAAATATATAAAACATAAAATATGTATTTTTAAAAGATCTATAACTTTTGATAAAAACTTTTTTGTAAATTTTTATTATTGATTGAAGTAAACGAAAAACCATGAACTTTTTATAGTTTTTTGGGGTTTTAACCTTGAAAATCAAATTCGCGAGTATTTTCGCGATCATATTCGTGATCAGCGCGTCAAAATAATTAGGTATACGGAGTTTCAAATCAATCGGAGGTAAGCGCTTTTCAGAAGTTTCTTCCCACTTTTTTATAATTATAAAAACAAGATAATGAAAATACGTATGTTTCAATACCAATGCAAATTGTGAATTGTGATAATATAAATTTATTGAAATGATTGATTTTTCAGGGTAGCTGAGAATAAAAATTAGTGCAAAATAAAGAGCACATATTAAAGTAATCATGAAATATAAAATTTGTACATTATTTTGCAAAATCTGAATAAGCAGTACCAGCTTGAGATACAGAAATAAATATGATACTCATTTGATTTAACCCTGCATCCACCACATGCAAGTGAGGGACACCGTCCCCCACGTAGGGTCTACATGAACCCCACTCACTTTCACGACGCAAATGGCGTGGAATCGAATTGTACCGGGGTCAAAAAATTAATTTTGTTTTTGAGTAACACGAACAAAAATATGGCAGGTAATCAAAGCGAGCAAAAGACAACCTCCTTATACTACTGACTAACAAAATCACACTTCAAAACTATAAACTGGAACAAACAAACACTACACTTTGAATGTGAGAAAACTTCGCAAATTTTTATTGCAAATTCAGTCTTGAGGCATCAACTTGTAAAGACTATATAAAACTAATAACATCAACGTGTGGTCCGAGCGGACCCTAATCACGTTTTTCAACAAAAACTTTGAGAAAAAAGGGATTACATACCTTAGAGATTAAAGCGCTCTTACCGGCGTCTTGAGAACTATTGAGAGGAAAAATACTCAACGCGACAGGCAACAGGATGCAAAATTGCGAATGTCATAAGGAAATTCATTATTCTGGGGTCCACCTAGACCCCACATGGGGGACGCAGGGATAATAATGTTGAACATACTGTAGAAAAGTTCAGCATTGGGACAAAATCGAGTGTGAAGCACGAAATTCGTGATGAGAATGTGCACGGAGAAAAAAGGATGTTTAAATGTAGATGTTCAAAGGGTAAGATTGTACCGCCTAACATGTAGATATTCATGCCGAACATCTACTATCTTTTTGAGATGTTAGGCGTAAACATATTTTTATGTTAAACGGAAACACATTCAGATGTTAAAATCGTTCTAGCGCATGTGCATCGCGCATTGGCATTTAAGGACTATATTTGACGACTATATATTTTTGATAGTACAATTATGGAATATATTACAATTTCAGAATATTTCCAAAGAATCAAAATTAGCAATCCTTAATTAAAATTGGATAACGAATTTTTTCTGTCTACACGACGGAACAAGGTTCTTAATTTTGCGGTTACATATTGACTCGAACACATTTGACAAAATGTTTGAAAATCTAAAATACAATTTGAGTTTAAGTAACCTAAAATGGATAGAATTTTAAATGTTGATTACAGATCATTCGTTCTCAGCTTACTTACCTCGTTTTTATTTTTTATTTCGAATTACAAATATTAAACATAACCTCAACTTGACTGAATGTATCATCTGATCGACATTTCGTGCCCTTTATATATTCTTCGTTCATTTAGAAACATTCAAGTTTAATTTTAAATTCCCAAATAAGTTATGAATTAATTCTTTAAATGATCAGAAATAAGTAAACTCCTCAAATATTTGCAGCCGTTATTTGACATAACCACAAATCTAATATTTCGGATATTTCAGCTGAACATTGTGGATGTTACAGAGTAGCATCTCACTTTTTAATATCTACAGATCATAACTATGAACATCTAGATTGCTGTCCTATAGTTAAACATAAAATATGTTAAACGTGAACATATAGATGTTACGTTCAAACATCCATTTTTCTCCGTGTGCTCGTCAAAGCCAATAAATTACAGTTGTCGATGATTTGCCCTTTAATTTTAAAAGGTCTGGGCGCAAATGTGGGGGAAATACAAAGTCCGATCGCGTAGCGCGAGGTTAGTACATCATAGAGCGCGAAGCGCGAGCTAAATATTGTTCGTATATTGTTCAGGTGGTTATTCACATCGTGTGCATCGTTTTGGCGTATCTATTTAAATACATATTTCTCGAAAACAAAGGGAGATCCCATTTTTATATTCACGGGGCTTGTAGAAGACATTGTAAGCTATCTATATAGAAAAAATAAAGAAAATAAAAAAAGGGATTTTTCAGAAATTGAGTTTAATTATTAGTTTTTGAAAAATTTATGAAGTTTTCGATATTTTTTGTTTCAAAAATATTTTTTCAAACCTGCGTCTTATTACAAATAATTAAAAAATATATACCTTAATACCATTCAAATAACCAAAGTTATGAAAGTGTAAGAAAACATGGTTCAACATTTTCAATTATGAATATCTTCTAAGTTTTTTGATTTTTTCAAAAATTAATTTAGGGTTTTTCTTTCAACAACATAAAAAGCGAATACTAGAATTTTCATAAAAATTACTGACAATATCTGAAATTCTGTAGATGATTTGACATGGAATTGCTCTAAACTGACTGAACACAATTTTTTACTAATTATAGTACTTTGGCTTGTGTGATTTTATTTTGAAATTTGGTAAAATAATTATTAAAAATTTCATTAACAATGATTTTTCGTTTTTTTTAATTCACAATCAAGAATGTATAATATTATTTACAAAAATTAAACACTTTCTCATTCAAACCACGCAAAGTTGCACTTTAACCGTTTGAGATTTTGATTTGCGACATATATCATAAAGACGCGTACTACGATGCTTTAGGGATAGGCACGAGCACTCCATGTAATATATCCTCTAAGGTTCCGAGTGGCGATATTTCCGGTTCGGTTGGGATATGTCAGGTCCAAGGTCTGCCCTATGACCGACTATATATCCGATTTTGACTGTACTTATGTATTACACAAGCTACATGAATTTAAAAACTGACAACCCACTTACACAAGAAGTCCAATATAAGACCGACAGATTTAGTTCATCCTAGAACTGCTGGCCCACGCAGTTTCTCAGCGCACAGGCAGTGTCAACAATGCGTCGCCACCAGTAGCGGAGCGATAAAAGCGGGCAGTACGGGGGAGCAGTAAGTGGGAGCGACAAAAGCGGGAGAAAAATCCAAGAGCAATGGTTCATACAGCCCTGACTGTTCAGGTTTCCAATGCCTGTTTTAGTGCCACGGCTAGTGCGAGGCAACCCCCGAAACTGGCCTCATATTGGACTATACAAGATGTAAACATAACCACCATTCTACATACCGGTCAAAAACTTCTTGCTTTTCCCTTTGGTACACAGTTTTCTGCACTTCAACCACCTTTTCAACTGGCAAACAGTGTTTTCGTCCACCTTTTTATGCTGTAATTCAGCACCTGGCACATCTTTTGCATTCAATTTTACACTGAAATTTGGTATCACTGTGTACATTTTAACGAAAATATGACTGAAACCTTTCAATGCCCGCTAAGTATCATAGCGGCGCCTAATCTTCCGCTCTTAAATGAAAAGGTGTATGCTGACAACATTAACATATTAATTTTCAAATTGTCTCTTCTTAGCAAACTTTCGGATGTACCTAATTATTGGTTATTTAAAGAGTACGGAGTCCATGGATGGCTCCTACAATCAATACAAACAATATATGCAGGCAGTAAAGCGAGTGTAAGGGCTAATGGGAAACTGAGTGAATGGTTCGATATTTTACAGGGTGTTAGACAAGGATGCGTGATGTCCTCATGGCTATTTATCATATTCATGGACAAGTGTCTAAGAATGGCCCTCTTCGACGAAGAAGGTGTAGATCTCAAAACGGTGAAGGTGCGTGGTTTGGCTTTCGCGGATGACAAGATTGTTATGGCAGAGTCAATCGAAGACTTACAAAGAATGTTGTACAAACTTAATACAAGCATGAAGAACATGGGCCTCAAAATTAACGTAAATAAAACAAAGGTAATGATATTTGAAGGAAAAGGTCAGAAAACAATATGCAACATTGTCCTAAATGATGAGAGATTAGAGCAAGTTGACAAATACATATATTTAGGTAGCCTATTCACTAGCGACGGAAAAATAGATGGGGAGTTAGATAGGCGCATTAATGAGGGTAAGAAGGCTATCGGTAGAGCAGGGTCCATTCTCAGAGATAAAAATAAATCAAAAGAAACTAAAATGACTGTATATAAAACCTTAATTGTACCACCTATACTATACGGTAGCGAGACATGGGCATGTCAAGAAAAGGACATGAGTAAACTTAACGTGATTGGTATGAAAGCTCTGCGCATAATATGCGGGAAAACACTGATGGACAAAGTCCGAAACGAGACGATCCTCAAAGAATGTGGTACGGGGGAGACACTAGTAAATATATGGGAAAGAAATCAGTTAAGGTGGTTCGGACATCTTGAAAGAATGAATAATGAACGACTGACCAAACAGGTGTATAAAGGTGAAGTACATGGCACAAGGCCCAGAGGTAGACCGCCAAAAGCATGGATAGAGTCTGTAAATGAGACATTAATCCGAAGAGACATAAGAAGCCATGAAAACAGGAGAACTTGCATGACAAGATGCATGGACGTAGAGGAAGCAGGCCGAGAATGCCAGAACAGAAAAGTTTGGCGACAGATAGTTTATAAAAAGAATGTGAGTAGAGTGAATGACGCCTGAAACAAAGACCTTGGATACTAATGGGCCCAAGTGGGGAACCACACATAACAATTTTGTGAGGCTTTCCACGTGGGGTGATCGCTAGAGAGATTGATCAGCAACCTGGGTCGGAGCAGTGTTGCGGAATGAACGTGTTGTTTAAATAAATAACGCGAGCACTCTAGATCAATCTAAAATCAATACCTTACACCTATATACCTATCTACCCTATACCTATATACCCATCCACATACTACTATTTTCCAACCGAGCAATTCACGCCTACCCCGAAAGGGAAACGGCTTAATGGTATAATAATAATAATAATAATTATAAACATGTAATCCAGCGCAATTCTTAGTTGAGAAGATATTTTCAGAAAGTAAAATAGATCAACTTCTATGAAAGAAAACTATGTTATAATCTCAAACGAAGGATCATTAAAAAAAAGGTTCTATCATTTATGTCTCGAGTTCTACAATATAATATAATAAAATATAATATAATATAGTATAGTACAGTACAGTACAATATATACGATACGATATATGATATGGTATATGATATGATATAGGAAAACATTGTTGATAGCAATAATTAGGATGGTAAGATAAATACTGTAGAAAAATATTTTTTATTTGCTTCTGTCATTTTGGCACAAAATAAGATAGCTTTGCTTATAAAAAAATGCAGCATCGCTATAAGATCAATAAGGAATAGTAAATAACGTTGAAGAAATGAATTTCATTCTGCGTTAGGTCAATGTTGAACTTACACACACTTAGTACAGAAAAAGCGTTACGTGAGCGGAGGGCCGGTTAAAATGTCAGGAAAAAGCGTTATGTATTTTCTCAACGGCCCCAAAGTCATTGTGAAGACCTGCATTACAACTTTTTTACCTGTAACGCCTATGGTAAAGTGTTTTTAAGAACACTATAGGAAAATACAATACACCCAAGGCACCCAAAAACGGTCGAGTATTGCCTTCCGGAAAAATATGCTGGATTTTAATTTTCTCTTCCAGCATATTTTGTCTATTTTAATTTTCTCTTCTGGGATATTTGATCGTTAACGTAATTCCTTTGTTCTAGGTTAATCCCAACGCATTCTAGGTTAGTTCCTACAAGTTTAAACATTAATTTCTGACCAAATATGCCAGAGTAGAAAATAAGAGAGGAAATGAAAGGGTGGAATGTAACAATCCATTTTTGCCCTCCTGCATATAACCCTGCGTTTCCTGTTGCCGAAAGGAGGCTAGGTACCCCTCTCTCGGGAAGAGAAAAATATGCTGGAAGATAAAATTAAAATCCAGCAAAATATCCTGGTGCAGAATACAAAACGTACAAAAATAGAGTCAAGTAAACTTAAAAAGACACAAGTATATGCAAACATAAATATGTAAGCACCCAGCTATACGCACCCAGAGTACAAATAGTTGGATTGGCTAGGAATGCACCATTGCACTGCACTCTTGTATTTTATTAGGTGTGAAATTTTTCTTCCTGTGTTATAGTGGAGCCCGTTTGTAAGAGCTAGTTTTGCAGAAGTGCAATAAACACAGTATTGGAAGTATTGGAAAGCATAACCTATACCTATACCTACACGCGCACCAGTGATCTCCACGGATCGGTTAATTGGAATGTTGCTCGTCCGATTAAACTATTAGCGAACTCCTTTGCGAATCCTCTTCTCATCTCTCCAAGGATTTCCTGCGTCCTCTCTCCTTCCACCTCTCACGGCTTTCGCTTCGACTCTGTATCTACGTCTGACTAGTGCCCTAAGGAAGTTCCGTACTTATTTGGGAACTTGAATCGATAAAGGGACACGAATGCAGGGAGGACAACCTAGTTTAATTTCTGCTAAATTTCATGCAAGAAAGTTAGGGATAATTGAAAATCAACAAAGGAAACAGCGATACATATTAGATAATAGAGTGGATAAAAAAATCGGGTATACTTCAAGAAAGGTCACCCAAGAAGCTTAAAGGATTTTTGGCGCAAAGTAATATAAATTAAGTTATTAACATTTTGTACTTTTCTCAAAAACTAGTTTTTCTTCAAAAATATTCAAAAATATTGGTCAAGATCATAATACGTGGTTAAAAGCACCTTTTATAACTTGGTCAACTGTCGACCGTTGTATTTTGCGAAAAAATGCATGAATTGTCTTGCAAAAAATCTAGTTGTTACCTTAAAGTTTTGTTTATGAGTACATTTTCGAAAAATTCAAAATATTTATAACTTTGGTGTCGGCAGTAAATTGAAGCGAATGATGCTAACTCAGCTTGCAGTCAAGCTGGTAGGCTCTACTGAGGCTTAACATTTTCAAAAAAAAATCAACAAATTCAATGGTGTGACTTAGAAAACAGTTAATCCCATCAATAACACGCTATCACACACTATGGGTTTCCGGTTTTTTCTTTGACTGGAGGCACAAAAGAAGTCGATGATGCTCTTAGCGGGTTCCAAGGTATCAATGTCCTGCTTGATCCTTCGCCTTATATACTCATAAACTGCATTTTTTTTCTTTAGCTTTCGCACATCTGGTAGAATGTGCCGCCTGGGTCAACCGACTTTGACAACAGTGGACGGCAACTCCTTCAACGTATCGATTACAATTGAGGTCGACTACCGTAGAAAAAAAAAACAGAAAAAAATAACATGCAATAGCATGTTATTGATGTAAATAACTGTATTTAGAAACCTACCATTGAATTTGTTGATTTTTTTTTAAATTTTAGACCTCAGTAGAGCCTTCCAGCTTGATCAGAAGCTGAGTTAGCATCCTTCGCTTTTATTTACTGCCGACACCAAAGTTGTAAATATTTTCGAATATTTCGAAAACTTACTCATTAATAAATCTTCAAGGTAACTACTTGATTTCTTGCAAAAGAATTCATGGGGTTTTCCACGAAATGCAACGGGCGAAAGTTGACCAAGATACAAAAGGTACTTTTAACCGCGTTTTTTCACCTTCACTGCAACTTTCATCGAAAGTTATGGATGCATCGCGATCAAATAATATTGCACTTATTCGTAATAAAATGAGGATTGACAAAATGTTCTTCCTTTTTTAAGCGATTTTTTTATTGAGTTATTCAATGATTTGTAGAGGGGTCAGGATTTTTGAAATAGATAGTAGTGTTGGGCATTTTAAAGAAGGGACCTTGGAAAAGTGGAAGGAGTTAGTTCATCACACTATTTCCTAGATATAAAATGCTCAACACTAAAGTCGGTGTCCAAAGTACGCGACCCTCACTTTGATCGCTGGAAAATCGTTAAAAAAAAATCGTAGAAAATTTTAGCCGGGTACATGTGAAAGCTTAAAGTCTTCCGCATTGAACCATATGTGTATTACTGTTTTAAAAGATTGTTTACGTTAGCTCTTATGTGAGACGTGCCGAAAAACAAGGTTTTGGAGGCACTTTTTTTAAGCCTCGACTTTCGAGGATTCCCAAAACGATCTGAACGTCTTAAAAATCTGAAAAAGTTCACAGACGCTCCTTAAGGTTTCTAGAACGCAAGGCAGTTTTCGAAATTTAATTTGTAATAATGATAAGACGTTGTCTTATGGCTTAAAATGTTAAGTTTTTTAACTTGATTAAAGTACACGTTAAAAAAAAATGCAATCAGATCAGTATTTCGCGAAATATTCCTTCACAAATATTTTGGAACTTAATGAGAGTAGCCACCGTATAAAAAGTGTTAGAAAAAAAGTATCCATTTCACAATAATAGGGACCTCAGAAGGAAGATGATGCCGACGTCCCTGGCTTTTTCCCTCCCCGGTATCCCCTTCCTATTTTTTCTTTTTTTTTTAAGTTTGTTTGTGACTTTTAACTTTTTGTTAATTCGTTCAATTGTTTCTAATTGGTGCAAGCTTCTCTAAAGGACTTATTCTTATTACGTTTCAATTACGATACCATGGGAGCGTGTCCGGAGTGCAACGGAGTTATTTCAAGTTGTGGTCCTGTGTAAAGTGTGGTAATCTCATCCATTTGACCTATGCTAATGTTGGTATCGCAAAAAAGACTTTTGATCAACTTAAAAAAGGACAAATTGATTATATCTGCAAGGGATGCAGTTTTTCAACTACTAGTGCCACCTCTGCGGATGTGAATACCAACCTTGTTGCCAATTATGCGGTCAGTGATTCTCGGGACGTCAATATTGAAAATTCCATACTCTGTACTTCCACTTCTGCCAATGCACCTGCTTTACCTCCGGGTTTCGTTGAAATTTTACGTCAAGTGGTCTCGGAGGTCCAAAGTGAAGCGCTTGCGCAGTCTCGCGAAATTTTAAAGAGATTCAGTGAATTCGAAACCCGACAATAGGATTTTAATGAGAAATTAAACTCTGCCACTTTGGAAATAAAGACTGACCTCTCTAATAACACTCGTCGCATTGATGCTCTTCAAGCCGGATCTAAAGTACAAATTGAGAAAATTTGTACTACAGGGTCATCCACAACAATTTTGTTTGCCTTATAGTTGAGTTTTTTATAAACTTTGAGTCCCAAAGAATTGAAATGTGAAATGAAAACTTAATTTCGTTTATTTTATAATTTATAACAATTGATTAAAAAGTGATAAAATAGCCACCGTAAATGTCGATTTATAAAAGAAAACATGTGGCGCCCTCATGGCACGAAACACGTGGTGTGACGTCACGCGCCGTCAAAACCGAAGCAAATATATGGTCAGTTTGATAAAAACAATCGAAATAATTAATTATCAACGTTTTTTTTGGCTAAATGGGTTTATTTTCATGGAGTATCAGTATGTATGGACACGTTAAAGCCAGTTGGGATAATTTTCCAAAAGTGATTTTTTTTCGAAGTGCTCCAATTTCAACTTTGCTGAGACTCGAGGAGTAAAAGCGAACAAATAAGTAAACTGGATGAATGACGTTAATCCTTTAAAACGTTTATTTTTATTTATTTAATTTATTAATTTGGAATAATTGCTTCAGGCGAATCGTAACATATATGCAATATTGGCAATATTGCATCCAGAAAACCTAACCTCACTTTTTTATAGATGCTTTTATAAATACTTTTATAAATACTTCTATAAAATTGTTACTTGTTGCGTAGATAAACGACTTGATTTTTCGAGGCTATAGCTCACTACATCCCAGCACTCCATATATATATATATATATATATAACACCGTTGAATATAAGTCAATGACGAGTTGTATGCTATAGAAAAAACAACATATTTTATATTTTTCTATTCAATATACAAGTATTTAAATATCGTTGAAATGATCTTCGATACAAAATATTGTTGACGTTAAAGATGCGGTAGAGCACATGTCACGCCGAACAATTTTGTACCATTTTTTGCGTTCCTCACCTTTGAGTATAGATATAAATAATTTGCCTGGATTTTTGACATAGGTGATCTTACATTTAGGCACAAAGTAACGATGGTAGCGCCGTTTTCCTTCCGTTTTTATAAAAAAACGTGAATCGCCCGGCTTATTTACAAGCGTTCGGTGGCGTGTTACGTCACACCAAGATGGCGGAAAAGGCGCGATAGAAATAGGAATTTTAAATATGTAGAAAATTTTCTTTTTCAAATATAAATTCAAAAGAAAGTTTTTTTTGCACTTTGCTGGTATTATTAGTGATTTTAGAGCATATAATTTAATATGAAAAAATAAAGAAAATGAGTGGATGACCCTATTCAGAACGAAGCCTAACTCTCTAAAACTGAATCAGTGAAATTTCACTGATTCTCAGTCAAATTTCACTGATTGAAATCGTGAGAATGTAGTCACTGAGAATCAGTGAAAAGCTACTGATCCATTCAGTGAATTTTATATCACTGACTAGATCAGTGAAAATAACTAAATGCATACATACATACATACATACATACATATCAACGTGCTCGATAATGGAGGTTATATTATTTATTTTATTTATAATCGAGTGGTCAATAACTCGTGAAGTCAGGTGTACACCTGTGCTGAAGTCACTGGCGTGAAGACCCTTGCATTCACATGAAGACACTGAAATCACTTGAAGTCAGTGTACACTCCATCGGTCGAGCTGTGAACTCCTCGGTTATGATCTATTATTTATTACTAACTTCTAAATACTCGTTTTTTTATTTTCGGAAATCACCATTATAATGACCCACTGAAATAACGTAAAACTACACTTTGCACTCTAAATAAATTATATATTTTAGCTTGCGCCAATAATAGTTACAGCGAACCGATGAACCGACGATTTCGTCTGAGTATCTCGGTGCGACCCTCGTTGGCTTTCGAGTCCTTATTACGTCACGCGTGTACATATCAGCTGATAAAAATGAACCTTTTGCGAATTAAATATCGCACTCAAAGGAAATGTAAAATAGAATAATAATTTTTCTAATCCTTCTAGACAGTTGATATTTCGCAAGGAAGATGAAACAAATGCTCTTTAGTATCAAATTTAATTATTTTTTATGACAACTTTCCAACTGAATTAATCAGTGAAAACAATCATTGGATGTATCAGTCATTTAAGGTTCACTGATTTATTTCTATGAAAATTTTAACTGACTTACCCAGTGACAAGGTAAAAACCAAAGATTTTTCAGTAATGACCTACACTACTGATTGATTCAGTTAAAATTGCACTGATTCAGTTTTAGAGAGAAGACCTTAAGGTTAAAGTGGCTGAGCTTGAGCATGCGCAGAACGTAAATGATCAAGCGAAAGTTTACATACTACGCTTGAAATTCATGGTCTTCCAAACAAAGAAGCCCAACGAGGACCTTATGGCCAACGTTGAGTCGATTGCCAGGGCTCTTGAGGTACCAATTCCTAAGAATAAAGTTGTCAATCTCTACGAGATAAAATGATCGAGAGACGTAAAGTCAAAAATAGATTTTTGTATATCGCATATTGGATGGACCGGAAATGAGAAACGCTTTATTTATCTTCGTGAGGCCTTAACTCCACTCAACCGGAAAATATACGCTATTGCCCTCGGTCTTCGAAGAGACAAGAAAATCAAATATCTTTGGATTTCTCGTGGAAGAATTTTTTGTAGAAAGGGGGACGGTTCGTCGAGAATACACCTTATAAATCTACTATCTATAGAGGGAATTTCATAGCAACCGAGGGCTAAGTCCAATATTCTTTTAACTTTTCTCCGACTAACCTTAGCATTAATTTTACAGAAGTGCTACTGCTACCTAGGTATAGTGTTTCTCTAATTTTTTCTCTGCATCATATATTAATCTTGTTTATTTGCATAAAAAGGTACTTAAATTTCATTATGATACTATTATTGTTTGGCAATTTGATGCCCGTCGGTGAATATATGTTCAATATTTTTCAAGTTTTTATACCCTGTACATATGTATTTTCAGATAGCAAACTTGATCTCATATTTAAACTATTAGCTTTAAATATTGATTTTGGTCTTTTTGAGAATAATTGTATAATATTTGGATTAATTGTGTGCCTTGGATTCATTTAATGTTCTCATTTCATATTAATATTCATAGCTCTCCGGATATCCAAATATTGATTTATGAAATCATATCCACTTTTCTTGAGAATTTGTCTAGAGATATACGTCACTGTTTTCGACACTGTAAATTATACCTTTTGTATCTTTTTTATTTGTACTCATGACCGATTTTCTAATTTAAATTGTAATCATTTAGTTTAGGATGTGTTGATAATTGTTCTTTGTCTCAGTCAAAATTTAAGCGTGCTGCGTGAGTTTTTTATTTTTTATTTTTTTTTTTTTTTTATGAAATGTTTCTTCTAATATATCCATGGATACCTGAAGCATTTGTCATGTGATCGCTCAGTATCTCTTGGCACATTTTCTAGAATTCAAGCATTTCTTCAGTACATGTTCCTACCATATAGTAGCTGTTTCCGAGACCTGGTTAACTCCAAATATACCCTCTAGCCTCGTTACAATTCACAACTATTCGCTCTTTCGAAGAGACAGAGACGAGAGAAGGGGTGGTGGAGTTTGTCTTTTCCTGCATGATAGTCTGGGTGGGACCATGGTTGATGTGAGTTCAGTAGCTACTTATCTCACGACCGAATTTCTCTTTGTTCAAGGTAAATGAACTTCTGATAGTGTTTTGGTGGGAGTGGTCTATAAACCACCCAATGCCTCCTATGGCACAGAGCTAGAATCGATCATTTTTTTCACTTATTCCTGACTTTAATAACATTATACTTACTGGAGATTTTAACACTAACTTAAATCTTACTTCCAATTATTCTAAATATCTAACATCCTTGGTATTGGGTTCGGACATGACCTAGATATTTACCGGATATGACAGGCAGCGCCCGCGGCGACCTAAGCCTAAAATCCCTGAGGGATAGAAATTTGAAATTTACATAAGATAGCATGTGTGCATTGTTTTTAAATATAATAAATGCATAAATGATTGCTTGGAAAACGTATATAACATTTTTCAAAACGAAGCAAAATAATAGAGGAAACTTTTTCACAAAAAGATTTTGTGAAAAATATGTTTTTTCCATTCCGGCTAAACCCGTTCTAGTTTCGTTGTTGGTTAACAACATAAGCTTAAAAATTACGCATAAAATGTTTTGAAATTGGATTAAAAAAATAAGTAGTTAAAGTAACAAGCGTAGTTAGTGATATTCAGTAATAGTTTACAAGGAAAATAATAAATAATGTAATAATAACTAACAGGGAGTAATATCTGTATAACAAGTCTTTACCTGACGAGTAAAAGTGAAGTTTATTTTCGTGTGAAAAATTTGAGAAAAAGAAAAATGTGGGATTGACGAACTTATCAGCAACGTTTGTCATTATGTATTATTTTAGATACATAATGACAGTATTCGAAGTTTTATATTTTTCTTATAATGTTAGCTTACGTCAAAATTAAAATATATGTGATAGAATTATAATATAATTTTATTATAATGTTAGCTTACGTTAACATTAAAATATATGTGATATCACACATGCAATTATTGATATAATTATAATATAGTTTTATTATAATGTTAGCTTACGTTCACATTATAATAAAATTTAAAGCTACGTATATTGTCATTATGTACCTAAAATAATACATAATGACCAACATTGTTGATGAGTTCGTCAATCCCACATTTTTCTTTTTCTCCAATTTCTCACACGAAAATCAACTTCACTTTTACTTGTTGCTTCAACTAATGTTTCAGGTAAATACTTGTTATATAGATATTACTCCCTGTTATTTATTAATTTTTTCAAACTTGTTCTCGGGTTAAAAAGAACCCGGCTTTGCGTCATAGCTACGGATTAAGTCAAGTGACTGATGAGATGAAGATGTAATCAGTTAATTAAATACGATGTATGAAATAATTTGCGATGATGTTGTAGGTACAAAATTTGGAGCATGGTGTAGTTTGCAGTTCGTCTTTTACCGCTGTTATGCTTAAACAGCGGCCGCCAGTGTCGGAGGTTAAATAAAACCGCCTTCTGAGCTGCTGCCAGTACCCTACTAACTCCTAAATGTTCAAGATGTTCAGTGCATATGGCGTGCACATTGCCTGTAGCCGAAATCACAATAGGGTGAATAGATGCATGTTTCACCTTCCTCCAGATTGTCTTTACTTCATGCCTTATCTCGCTATACTTGTGTATCTTGGTTGTATAGATTGCCTGCAAAATTCGGATAGGTGGACAAGCAATGTCGATAATGTAGACTCTTCCACCTTTTTTTTCTCGCATTACGATATCCGGTCGATTGGCTCGAAAGTAATGATCTGCCTGGATAGTCACATCCCAATATCCCGGGTAAAAATATTTGTGCTTGGTTTTGGCTTGAGTGTCTTCGATATGTCTCGATATGTCTTGAATATGTATCTAGGACCGTGATGTCTAGCTCCGTCTCACCAGCTAGACATTGGAGATACACTTACTTCTCTCGCATTTACGGATGTAAACTGTGCCAAGACAAGACCACGAAGACTTGTCTTGATAAATATACCGAATTGATTTTAAAGAAAATTATATTACCAATTTTTGGCTTTAAAATTTCCCAGGGTCAAAATTACAAGAGTTTTCGATTGTAAATTTTACTGTCCATTATACTGTGACCTCCATAAACTATGGACCCCACCGGCAGGGTCTGCTATTTCCAGGAATCAGGTAGCTAGATTAGGACCAAACAGTTGACATCTGCTGAGGTTTGAAATTTTACAACCTATAAAACTTGTAATTTGTTAATAACTAATTTTTAAATAAGAAATACGGAACATGTCTGTCTCAACAACTGCAGGCATATAAAATTTTCCGTAAAAAGATTAAAACTGTCATTTTCTAGAAGTATCTAGTGAACTGTTGGAGATAGGAAAAAATGGACAACATTTTTAGATTCGTCATTCAAAGAATAATAATTATTGCAGACAAATAAACTTATTACTACATACTAAATAAATACCATAAATATAAATAATATAAACATTTTATAAAGTTTAAAGCGGATTAGTGATGACCCTCCGAGGGTCTGTAGACATCAAAAATAGTATGGTTCCGTCTCACCAACTAGACATACAGAATGACTTGAAATTGTCTTGGATTGGTCTTTACCCAAGCCAAAGCCAAGCACAAATATTTTTACCCGGGATAAGATGTAATCTTCGTTTCCTAAAACGGACATTGGAATGTATCTGTAGAAAGGCATCCATTCTGTTAAGATTCCTAGGTTTAGGGCAAGTTGTTGATGTATAATGCCCGCCACATCATTATGCCTGTGCGTATATTCTCTTTGAGCCGTTACGGGACAACCATCAATAATGTGCTCGATGGATTTGTTCGTATTATCACATAATCGGCACCGATCAACCAGGTCTTGATATAGCACGAGTTTGCGATAATTTCTGGTGCTGACAACCCTGTCCTGCTTCGCAATAACGAATCCTTCCGTTTCCGGATACAGGACGCCCTTTCTCAGCCAAATATTGGATGCCTTACTATCCACTTCATGTTGATCTAACGTTTTAGGGTGCTCACCGTGGATGGCTTTCTGTCTCCATTGCGTTTCTAATTCCTCTATGGTTTCTGCTTTGATATTCAAGGCCTTCTCTGAGGACAAATTCAAGGGTGTGTAGTGAAGATCAGCTTTACAGATGGTTTTGTAAAGCGTGACATCTCGATTGCTGTTAAAATAGTCTCGCAACTGTATAACTTGTGACTCACACATTTTCCTTACATCTACAATGCCCCTACCCCCTCTACGTTATGATAGAACTATCCTTTCAATCTCCGAATTACTGTGGTGCATTCGGTGAGGACAGGGATCCTGATCTTGTTTGCCGAGTTAAGAGAAATATTCAGAACCAATCTGAGTCTTTTAGTGGAGGCAGTCATTAGGCTTTTTTAAACTATCTTATGCTGAATACCCTTAGATTCGAGAATACCCAGGTATTTATATAAATCCCCCTCAGCCATTGCCTTGATGCCATTCCCGAAATCGTTCTCTAGCTCTGCGGTCCCTAATTCTCCTCTGGTTAAATGCACTGTTCTGCATTTATCCAGTCCGAACTCCATGTGGATATCATTCGAAATCTGCTTTATGAAATCAATCACTTGCTGCAGTTTTTGGTCCGAACTAGCGTATAGCTTCAGGTCATCCATGTATAAAAGGTGGGTCACTTGATGACCATCCTCGTTATCATGTATTCGGAACCCATGAGACATGCTATGTAGTGTTTTGCTCAGTGGATTCAACGCTAAACAGAACCATAATGAACTGAGGAAGTCTCCTTGAAATATACCCGTCGTAATGCGTGTTGATCTAGTTACCCTTACTTCTCCATGATCAAAATACTTGATTCTTGTACCCCAAAGCATCATCGCATAACTTAGAAAGTCAATGATGCGTGGTAAAATTTGGTATTTTTTTAAGATTTGAAGCAAATATTCATGTGGTACGGAAGAAAACGCTTGCTTGTAGTCAATGTATGCCATGTGCAAGTTTCTCTGATGTTTATGAGCTTGCATCATTGTTAGTTCTTATTATACTATTTATTATATTTATTCGTTTCCTTGTTAGCTATCACTAAATATCACTAACTACGCTTGTTACTTTAAGCATTTATCTTTTCAATCCAATTTCCAAAAATGTTATGACGCATACACTTTACTTTCAGATATGTATTTTTATTTTTATTTACTTTTAATTGTTACAATTAACATTTTGTAACAGGTTTGAAAAGGGACCACACAGGGTCCAAAACGTTGCCATTCTCAAAATCAAGCTTTTAATTTTTTGATTATTTTTTGATAACTTAAGAGTAATATATATATATATATTTAAGGATTTTATACATTTTTCCGCTCAATAATTATCGTGAGCAAGATATTTAAAAAATACTTGGGTCAGTACACGTCAGAAATATCAGGATCTGCAGTTGGTTGTTCGATTTTAATAAAACTTTGTGAAATTGTAATGTTATACACAAGAAGTTTTGGCCGTCAAGGATTTTCGAAAATTCTCAAAATTACGGAAGTTACGCCATGTTGAATTTCGGAGTAACATTTTTTTGAATTATCGATATTTCTGGAAATGCTAATTGGATTTTGATAAAATTTGGACATGTTAGAGTTAAAATAATATATT
>CAKNWT010325224.1:2140-25773 GCA_932066315.1 Andricus coriarius | reverse complement strand
AGGGTCAATTTTTTCAAAGAATGTTTTCCCATAACTCTTTGCTATGATAATTTCGAAGTTTACAAGAATTTAGAGTTTGGCTATTTACGGAAGGATAGGCTGAACTTTTGTTTACAAAATCGACCAAGAATGTATATACGATCATTCTTTTCGATGATATCTTACAAATTGACCAAATTTATTGATTATTTAAACAATATTCATAAATGAATGTAGAGAATGGCTTTTTTTCAACGAATTCGCTAATTCTGGTTCAGGAGGGAGATCACAATTTCTTTGTGATAAATTTTCGTTTTGATACTTTTTAATTTGACAACAATTTTTTATTATTCAAACAATATTCATAAAAAATGCAGAGTCGTGATATTTCTTATTTAGAAAAAAACGTCCAAAGTGGTTAAATAGTGTAGGTTTAAAGAAGCATTACAAATTATAAGATTCCAATGAAAATTGGTATTTTCAAGAAAAAGTCATCACTTCTGCATGATGGCTATCAAGATGTTTCTTTTAAAATATCCTAATCCATTGAAAAAATATACGCATAACCTTGAATTCTTAAATCTTGTTAGCTCTTTACAATAATTTGATGATTTTTCTCTTGAAACATCGATTTCCGTTGAGAAACCAAAAGACAACCTAACATTTTTAAAGCTTGTAATACCTTTTCTCAAAATACTTAGTGACTTGTTCTTTGAAAATATCTTTTCCGTCGCACTTTTAAGATTTTCCATTTTCTTGTGACCAGAAAAACTATTAAAATCCGCACCTGTAGAGGTAATGACAAGTTTTGGAATAAAATCGTATCTAACTTTATTTCTATAAATCCGATGAAGATAGGATAGATTTCAAATCATTTGCAAAGTGAGTTGTAATCCATTTATAATATTAAATTCATAAAATGCATAGTATCTTTATATATTTTTTCATACATCTTCATACGTATTTTTTATGAAGCCTCTTTGATGAAATTATAAATCTATAATAAAAAATTCAAAAGGTTTAGGTTTGGACCATTGAGGGTGCTGTATGTCATACATTTTGTACCTAATATTTTTTTAAATAATGTTTGTGATTATCTTGTTTCAAATCCATGGAATATTTGAAATATAAACTGCAGGAAGTTCGAAAATTCATTTTTTTTTCAAGAAAGGGGCGCTTTTTAATTTCTGGGGGAGGTTTTTTAAAAATTTTTTTATACATTTTTCATTTTATTTAATTTAATGACCACTTTGAACGATATTTAGGTAAAACTAGACATTGCTTTATCAAACCTGTTAATTTGTTTATTTGAAATGTTTATTTTTTGAGCCTCAAAACTTAAAGAATGTGGTGCATTTTTTATATATGAAAAATATTAAGTTCCATTTCACCACAGGGATGCTTATTTTGTAATATTTTAATTTGCACACAAATATTACTGTACTCTGGCGCGATTGGCATGAACTTTGGACTGGAGAAGTGTGTCTGCGTCCACCTACACCAAGGACGACTTCAAACTACACCATCGAGTGACGATCGGGATGTTCAACTCATAGGCGGAAATATAATTCAAGATCTCGGTAATGAAGAAACATATTAATATCTTGGAATACCGTAAGCGGGAACCCAAGATGTGCGCGTGTTAAAAACGGCCCTTGTAAAAAGTTATCGCCAAATTCTCAGAAAAATTTGGGCTTCCGAATTATCTGGAAAGAATAAGATCCAGGCGACCAATATGCTGGCCGTTTCTATACTGCTCTACACATTTGGCGCAGCAAAATGGAACGTAGATGAGTTGAAGCAACTTGACCGAAGCACACGCAAAATGATGACAATCCATCGAAGTCATCATCCTATACCGTAACTCGAATATACCTACCTTGAGATAAAGGGTGTAGAGGCTTGCTAAGCTTGGAGTGTCTTCATCGAAGAACGGTTCTGGCTACAGCCAGCTCAGTTCTAAATAATGCAGATTCTCTTATGCGACTCGTACATCAACATGAAGTCGTCAATGTTGCGGCGTTTCTATACCGTGACGCAGATAGGGCCGCAGAGGAGCTTGGCCTCCCATTTGATTCCAGCGACACTACACATGGCCTAGCATCACTAACACCTTCGGTGCTCAAAAGTCGTGTACATAAAGCAGAACATACGCTTTTACTAAGAGAACATGCTGACAAGCCCATTCATGGTAAAGTCTACAGCATCATATGTAGAGAAGAGCTCTCAATGAATCTGAAGGATTTCTTTTTGCCTGTCAAGATGGCGTTATGGACCTGTAGGCGATACTAACTGCCGATCGTGTAAGCGTATGGTGTTGATCTATTGCCCGTCTTGCCATACGCCCAGGGGGAACTCGAGTCCGCAGTGGAGAATGATCAGTGTAAGATATACTTGAATTTCTCGTTCTTCACCACTCAACGTATCAGCGCTAATAAGCCTGACATTGTCCTCCAAGATATGAAGACCAAGGTAATTTACGTGATTGAATTCTCGGCACCAATCGATGCTAATATCACGGCAAAGGAGGGAGAAAAACAGGCGAAATATCAAGAACTTCTTTTCGAGCAGAGCAGGCTGTTCCAAGGATACAAAGTCTATCTTGTAGTTCTCATAATCGGCTGTCTCGGAGGTATGAAAGCTTCATTTCTTAGCCAACTCAATAAGATTCAGGCTTGCCAGCTTCAGGCTCATTCCATCGCGAACCGGATGCAAAAGGCTGTTCTTCTGGGATCACTTCATCTGGTCCATCAACACTGTTCCTCATAACATGCTACAAAGATCAGTTGCTCTAAAAAAGTATCCAGATGTGAAACCTTCATCTCCATGTGTCCCGTCTGCCGCGTCAGGTCATCCGCGCCTCCGAACTCCAAGGAACAGTATTGAACGATATTGTCTCGCGTGAATTTCCCGCTCTTGCTTACCTTCTAGGACAGAAGGAGCAGAAGTGGATAACGTACATGTTCCAGTTGCCTCGGGATTAGTTACTTTAAGAAACCATGATCGAAGCTTCCGGAGCCTATTACTTCTCACATAATAAAATAATATCTGTATAACACATGTAACAGATGTCATGAATAATCAATTCAATGTACATCCGCAATTATTACGCATAAACCTTCCGTGCATTACATTTTTTGGCAAACGGTAACTTAGAGAGCATGCATTTAACTTAAAAAAATCTAATTAAAACATCAGTGGAAGATAATAGTAAACAATGGGATGAAAATCTAAAATTCATCTCATTCGTAATCAATACAATGATACCAGAATCACCAACGCTTACTTATGCTGACGTAATGAAGAAATCAAAAATCAAATATGACAACATCATTAAGAAAGCTAAAGAAAGAATAGAAGTTGAACAAGAGAAGTCTAAGAAACGTTCAGATAAAAACATAATGAAAAGCCATCCAGTTTACAAAATGTGAGATCAAGTCAAATGGAGAAATAACACCAAACAAAATAAATTGGATCCAAGCTGGAAAGGCCCAGGAATCGTTATATAAATGCTGATGACGACGCATAGTGTCGAAAAGAGGAAAAATTTTAGCCACGCGGCATTTTCGATGACATCGCCTTGAAACTTTTTTTATTCTCTTTTATATGTTTTATATTTAGACGCCTCGGTGCGGGAATTCGGAATTCCGTGAAGGTTTTTTTTTATACCAGTGCAAAGTGATGTGTCTTCATGAATATCCAGGCGCATGGCTCACAACCGAAGATATAACAATTTACGAAGAGGTTAAGGTCATTCCTGTAGTAACTATAAATGAGGAATCCAATAAATACCTTTGTTTTGACCTTGAGCTTGTCTTTCAAGGTCCTTTCGAAGCCACCTTTTTTCAAATGGGAACCCCTATTTTTGACGACGGCAATCGAAAGAGTGGGAGATTTTACATAGAAAAATGTAGTCAGGTTGTAGGTTTGACCTTGGTGGTTACGCAAAGGTCACTTAAACTTAAACAAGGTCTAAGTATTTTAGAAAAAACATAAAATACCTTCCAATGATAATAAGGACATTCCTTCATCAACTCAAAATGAGAAATTCAATAGTGACCTTAATTTTGACAAGCTCAAGGTCGAAACCAAGGTCTCTATTGGATTCCTCGTTCAAAGTTACTACAGGAATGACCTTAACCTCTTCGTAAATTGTTATATCTTCTGTTGTGAGCCATGCGCCTGGATATTCAAGGAGACACATGAATTTGCAGTGGGATAAAGAAAACCTTGATGGAATTCCGAATTTCCGCACCGAGGCGTCTAAATATAAAACTTATAAAAGATAACAAAAAAAGTTCCAAGGCGATGTCATCAAAAATGCCGCGCGGCTGGAAATTTTTCCACTTTTCGACACTGTGCGACTAAACAAGCAAACTATATCCTTGAAGAAATTTATGGAAACATTTACATAGATAAGATCAGTAAAGCTTATTTGTATCGCGAGGAATGGAAACTAATTACAGGAATAAATTTAATCTCAACCGAAACCAAATTTCAAACTATAGAACGAACAACTGATTTACCAGAACAAAACTGCGAAAATGAGTATACAGCGAGAAATTAAATAAGATTAATTAAATATAGACGTGGCAGATTGATGCCCAAAATTACGATCTTGCATACGTTATTTGGAAAACAAAGACATAAAAGAGGATTAGTTAATTTGATAGGTGATTATTTGACCAATTATATACCGACATTCGGAATATAGTTTTCGTTTTAAAAAATTAAATGAAAACCCTAAAAATAGTACTAGATACTGGCCACGAAATAAAGGATAACTTTTTTTTTTTTTTTTTTTTTTTTTTTTTTTTGACTTCAAGAACTAAAGATAATTTCATGAATGTTAACTTAATTTCAACAACACTCCTAATTAATGAGCTGAACGAAAATATTAACACCGTAATAGATTTTATCAATAATGATATGTATGGAGTCATACATCCACAGATTTTAACACCTGTAATATTGAAAAACACTTTAGAAGAATTTGAAATGTAACATAGAACCAAATACCATTTCGAGGAAGATTACCAGAAAATCCTCGATATTAGTTCAATCTCAATAGCGGCAGTAAATGAATTATTAAGTTACATTATTAATATACCAGTTATTGAAAACGAGGAAGGATCCATAAAAAAAATAATCCCAATCCCGACCAAATTTAGCAAAATATTCCTTTCCCCAATTCCCGATCCTGACTTGATAATTAAATTCGAAAACAGTTACGTACTAACGGATAAGGAGACTATCAAGAAATGTAAAAATGTTAACAAGTTTACTTAGAAGGTAAGCGAAAACAAGATGTTCATAAACCAAGATTTAGGGTGTGGAGAAAAAACTGAATCACTTTCAATCAAAGTTGCCACATTAATCCCCAGAGAAAATTGCGAAATATATAACAACGCGCGATGAGAATGTGCCCGCGCAGCAGGCATATTTTTTAGTTTATTGTTCGCGTGTTCTCATAATGTGTGTGTTCTCGAGAAAACAATTCACTCAGTAGAAGCAAATATTTGGTAACAGAGTACATAAATCATCCATGGTCGGCCACGAAAATCCTTTGGTCGGCCAGTTTCGTCCCCTAAGGGCGGCCAGGCAATTTATGAAATTAATCATTAGCGCCCACTAGTCAAGTTCCGAAAAATTATACTTGTGCTCTTAATTTGTTTGATTTAAACACGCATTCGCTGTATTACCAAAACGTAACAGAAAAATTCTCTACAACTCCTAAGGTCGGCCGGGTGGCCGAACATGAGATTTTACCAAAAAAGTAAATCTAGCCCTTCGCCCAGTGCTTAAAATAGTTCATAAGGTACTTTAACCTTTTGATTATCACGGAATACAGGGTTTAAACATTAGAAAACTGTCAGTGTCTGATCCGATACGAAAACGACATATAAAAACCACCCCAAGTCTTCGATAGTAGGCTTACGAGGAAAGAATGTTTTGTCATATCGGTCAAGATAGTCAAAATGAAGCCCATTGATAACTGATGAGACAAATATTTATAAATTGGCTATTATTTTAAGTTTGCGGTTCACAGCAAATTAAAGCTGATACGATAAACAGCATTTTTGTCTTAAATCATGTGACATTAACCTTCTCATTATATATTCCTCAGAAAATTACTGACGCGTGGCCGACCGCTAGTTGTTAGTGGCCGGCTGTTTCCATTACTTTATACATATGTGATCGTCTGCGAAGAAAGGGATCTAATGCGTCAAAGCTGAATTTTACAGGACGGGCGATCGCAGCAGAGTCCACAAGCCAGCATTTGAGTAGTGGGGATGCGTCATAGAAAAGCATCCCCTCCACTTACCACTACACTTTTAGGCACGAACAAGTGGAGCTCACGGAGACGTCGCGTATAGCTGTAGTGGTATGTGGTGGGGCTGGGTTTCGTAGGCCTCTCGTTCGGTCTCCGTGTACGCTTATCATGCCCATGTTTGTAGTTTAATAACAAGAAAAGTAATTAACTTAAAATAATTATGATTATTGGAAATGGAAAGGTAGCTCAGAAACTATCGATTGGCATTAGAAAATGAAAATCAATTTTTTCCGCGTCAGGTCCCTTTCGTCGCGGACGGACACATATACATTGTTTTTGCAGAAAACTGCACTGGAACCCCTTTTTCCCTACGCTGCTGGTGTTTCACGTATGGGTGAGCAACCTCCTCTCAATCCCGGGGGCTCCTCTCTTACCGCGAAACCACCGCGTAGTTTTTTCTCGGAATTAGTAAATCTGAGGTAACTAATTCCAGGTCCCGGTGTAACATGTTTGTTTCAGCACAATTTTCGAATTGAGTAACAATTTATGAAGCTAAGCTTTTATAATTTACTGGGTGAAATTATTATCTAAGCCAAATTTCTGGTTACGGTAAGCTTGAAAATATTAAAAAAGTTATAGATATATATATATTATTATTCTATTATATTCACCAATATAATTAAAGATGATTGCCAAAGTGAAGAGCTGAGTATAAACGCTTCTCATTTTTCTCAAGAAAAGGAAAAACGGATAAGTAGATTAATGAATAACTTAGTTAAGAGTATAACTACTGATTATTCTAGTTCTTCATTACATATTAATACGAGTAATATGTCCTCTATAGTCGTTATCTAACCGATGATACGCGCCAAGTTTATCATTTCAAGGTGTTTACATTTCACTAAAGTCAGCGTCAAAAATAAATGTTCGCTTACTGAATTCGTTAAAGATTTTTGGGGTACGCTCGTGAGTGCTCTCAGAATCTTTTCCCATACACTCATAATATTTGTGTAATTATTCACGAAAAAAAAGTGATGAAACGTTTTAGAATTTTCACATCGAGTTCGTCAATTTTTTAATCAAAGCTCTCAGATTATTAACGAAAATACATCAATATCCAAAGAATTTTTCTCATATCCAGAACCTAGCTACAAGTTCGTAACTTTCTTACAGATAAATTTTGTCCGCGTAATTATAAGAACAACAGAAGACAGATTCCACAAGAATAGTCTTTTGTTGATCCAACGTTACCTTGGCCGAGGCTTCAAGTCATGATAATTTCGCAATTCTTTCCCAACTCTTTTCTTATCTTTATTGAATCAAAATTCTACCTAAATTAATTAAAAGAATTATTTAATCACGAAATGTGCGGTCCTATAAACTGGCAGAAATTTTTTGAAATATATTATTCCCGACAATCTTTTTATCAAAATCGCCGAATACTAATAGTTAAATTATTTTTAAATTTAGAATCATGAAACTCAATTTTTTTGAGTTAGAAAAATAATAAATATTTCTTTGAACGACTAATCAGATTTCAACGAATATAGACCTTTTAAAACAAGGAAATGGTTTTCTTAAATATAACAAATATTTATTTCAATCAACAAAATATAGCCAAAGAATTCATTTCTTTAGATCAACAAAATATATGTGTCTGATTTAAATAAAAATAATAATTTTTCGACATTTTAGGAACTGCTCTTACATACGCTGAACAAATATCTAATCTACGGTATGTAAAATAAATTAAACACATGATTCACGTCATTATTTAAAAAAATATATAAATTATTTTGTCATTCATTAAAATGTATTTTAGAACAGAAAAACAGACTTTTGTTGATCTAGCGTTACGTTTGGCGTGACTATAAATCATGATAATTTGATCATTATTTTCCACCTTTTCTCTTATGAATTTTACTTACGTCAATTAAACAAAAATTCCACGTGATATGCATTTGGTATAAAAAGGCAACTTCACAGATACAAATTTAAAACTTCTGGTTTATGTTTCTTACGAAGTGGAAACTAAACAACCTAATCAATCATGAATTGTGCGATATTCTGCTTATTTGCTTTCTGTGCCTTCCAAGTAAGTCCCTAACAAAGTTTAACAAATTAAATATCAATTATTGCAGAATGTATCCGTCCATTTATAATATTATTTCTTATCTCCACAGACTGTTCTCGCAAATCAGTTTAAGCAGGATCTGGACAAATTACGTGATGAGTCTGCCGAGCAAGTGAAATTCATCACAAATATAATAAAGTTTGCTATTACGGTCAGTTGGCGTGAATAATTTTCAATTCGTTAATACTTCCTTAATTTAAAATCCAAATACTTCCTGTAATCTTTTTGTTCTTCTTTCTAACTAGACTGAAGTTGATGATGCGGAGAAAAAAGGAATAAATACTGGAAAATTCCCGTTTAAAGCAGGACATGGTTGTTTAGAAATTTCAAATCAATTATACTACGAATTAATTATGATCATAAGGCATGAAATTAACAAATGTTTGGACAAAGCTGATAAAACAACTGAGGATATTATGGTAAATAAAAAGTAATATTTGTAATCTATTTCAATAATTAGTGAAATTTAATATGAACCGAGTAAGCTTTATGTGGTTCCAAATATTTAAAATTACAAAAAAAAAATTTCCATAGCACATGGGATTTTCACCAGATTGTCTGGCGCCATAAGCATGTTGACCACGTCACAATTTGTTAAAAATCTTAATTATTTTTTCATACAGCACAACACATTTTTGTTGATTCACTGTTAAATTTGCTGATGCTTCAAGTCATAATAATTTAATAAATGTTTGTCAACTCTTCTCTTGTGAACTTGTCAAGTATATTTAACAATAACGAGCATGCAATCAATACTTAAGAGATCAACAGAAGGTTAATTCATACAGCAAATTTTAACATAAATTCAAAATTTTATTCATTTGTTAATTTGCAGTCTGCTAGAAGTTGCTGTGAAAAAGCCGTTGTTGGATTAGAAAAGGATGCAAAAGTGACTCATGCTGTAGCTAAGGCATGCGTTGCAAAATGCCCTCATTCGGACTGCACAAAGATGACAATAAAGCAATTTCAAGACATGGCATCTAAGAAAAATGAATAAAGTGACAAACAAATTACTGAAAAAAAATTAATTAAATTAATTTTATCTTTAAAGTACAACTGTAATTGCATTGACATCAATACAGAATTTACAAAAATGAAATTGATTAAATTAATTAAGTAAACCTTCCTATCTCCAGCTAGTCAAAAATTTTTCCGGTTGTATTTTTAAAGAGCAGCATTCTTTCTTTGGAAAAATTCTAGGGGAAACTGCAGAAAAGGTCGATCTCCTTCGATTTTTTATAAACTAACGTATTTTATGCATTTTTACTCGATAATTGTTTAATCATCTTAGATTTGTTGGAAATTCACTTATTTTATGTGTTTTTTCATGCTGAACACGCATCTGACCGAGAAAATGATTTTTTTTTGGGTAATAAGGTAATAAGTAATGAAATTTAACAAGCATCACATGACTTTTTGTCAACTTTTCACTCAGAGCGAGGTGATAATTAATTCTATTTAACAAGGATAATTTTTTAAACAAATTATTATGGCTTTTAACTATGTTCTATATCAAATCTAGATAGCTATTGTTTTTTTTAATTTGTAACTTTTATCTACTTATTACTTAGTGAGATAATAATCAATATAAATTAACAAACGTAATTGTTTAAACAATTTCAGTTACCACCTAGATATGAACATAGTCCCAATTAATTCACTATAGGTTTTTATAAAATTATTTAATTTTTGTCGCGTTCTAAGTAAAAATTGGATAAAAAGTTGAATATTTCAGAAAACCCACAGCTTCGGGCATTATTAAAAGATAATATTATTTAAAATCGAATTAATTGTTTGAAGAATTATGTATGAAAATTTGACAAAAAGTAAAAAAATTTATAAAAAACCGCAACCATCTAACATTACTATTAGAAATATAGTTATGAAGAATAATAATTTATGGAAATTTTTTTTTTTAAGTGCATTAATGTCTGCCTCGCTTCAACTAAAAAGTTGAAAATAAGTTGAAAATTGTGGAAAAAACCGCGACGTTCTAATTCTATTCGAAAAAAAATTTCTAGAAACATTATTAAATTGTTTAAATAATTTATGCAAACATTTAATAATCAGTAGAAATTAGTATTTGATGTTTTATTGTAGAAACAATTTGTATTAAAAAAACCTGCAAAAAATCATAATTAACGCCAAAAACTCGCAAAATTCAAATTTTCACTTATGCGTTTTTTTTTTTTGAAAACCTATAAAACAGGCTTATGGGAGTGATATTCACAAAAATAATATTCATTTGTATTCTATAGCTAATTGTGTAGAGAAATGTTAAGTTTTAACTCAATTCACCTGATAATGACGATTCTGAATAAAATTCATAACAACGTCTTTTTTCTTATGGGAAATACGTGTTAAACTTCATGGGGCTTGCGGACCCTCTAAATATTGGTTTAAAAAAAAGGAACTTAGTTTTTGTGGATTCCGAAAAATTTTGGGACGATATGTACGAAAATTAAAAAAGATTCAAATTCATTTAAGCCCTGTAAAAAAAACTATAAATTACAACTGTGATTGTTCTTTTTTACAAAATTATTCGAAACTTGAGAAAATAAAAAAATTCAAGATTCGTGGTAGTAAATCGTCGCCAATTTGAAGATGCGAATATTTTTTCTCAAGCACATGGAGTAATACATTTTACAAGGGCTCAACTGTGTACACAGATGTTACTAGACACGTCTACTCATTTTTAAAGAAACATGAGTTTTTTTATATCGTTGGAATGGTAATAAAAAACATTAATCTATGCTAATAAAAATAAAAATTGTGATAAATTTTGGATCAATAAGGCCTTCATTAGCACATTTGTAGCGTCTTCCCAACATTCTTCAAAAATGTTATTATCTATTTTCTTATATTTTCAAGTAAAACTAATATCAATGATTAGTTTAATAATATAAATTTGATATTAATTTCCTGACTATTTACTGTAGCTATGCATATACAAAATTATAATTGTTTCAAACTAAAATTTTTAACTCATTCATGACTGAAACCCGTAGATAGCAAATATGTTAATCAATACAGCAGCAGTTCCTCCTTTAGATTTCTTTAGAATCCAACATATATTTATTTGTGTATTATAAAATTGAATAGTGAAATACAAAATAATATCTAAACTTTTTTTTATAATTACTTTTTATCTTTACATCTTTACTTTCTAGCCAGAAAAATTACTTCACGTGACGAATTTCGCGAATTTTGCTTCCTCAACCCTTTTTTAATTCAAAAGTCTACTATTATATTTTTGGTTCAAAAGTTATCTCTTTTGGATGGAAATTCTACTCTTAGGTCGGGAATTAAAATATTTTGTTGAATTTTTTCAAATTGAAAATGAATTTTTGAAACTGAAAATATAACTTCTATTTTTCGCTGAATATTCATCATTTTTAGTTGAAAATTCACCTTATTAATTTTTCATTAAGAATTCGTCTTTTTTGTCTAAAAATTCAAGTGCTTAGTTGAAAGTTAAGCTGTTTGGTTTAAAATTCATTTTATGGGTTGGAGATTTAACTATTTGCTTGAAAATCAATTTTTGGAACTTAAAATTCAACTATTCGATTATTGGTTGTAATTTCATCTTTTTTGGTAGAAAATTGATATTCCTGATTAAGAGTTCAACTGCTTGATTGAAAGTTAAACTACCTGGTTTAAAATTAATTTTCTTAGTTAAAGACCCATCTCTTTGGTTAAAAATTAAACTATTTTGTTGACAATTCATTTGTTCCTAGCTGCTCGTGGGAACAACAATTATACCAACAAATCACCAAAAAATTGTACATACGGTTCAAAACTATCGAACGCGCAAAACATCTGAGACTGGGTCGGCAAACAGTGCCGAACATCCTAGAGTTCGGGGAGCTGAAAATAATTTTGATGGAAACACGATGACATGTTTCACGGAGGCCTCATGGCGCGTATGCGTACTATGTGGTGCCAGAAATCCCTAGAACTTCAGCACGTTTCGCATCAGTCTTTGCGAAATCAAGCCGACTACCTACGGAAAAATGGATATGAACGCGGAGCGCTTCCCCAACCGCTTATGAAAAAGCCGCAGACGAAGAGGTAGAAGCGACATGTAGAACAATCGCGGAAAGCAGGCAACTTCTGAGAGACGATCGCGATTTCAGGACAAGTAGGAACATTGACTTCCAGGTTCCACATAAGCCCCAAGATCTGACCTCTCTGGACCATCAATTGTGAAGTTTATGGTGCTGCGAGAGCTTTGGCTGACTCAAATCGAAGGCTAAAACCGACAATGGTCCGAAAGACCAAAAGGGACAAAAGACGGAAAGGGTTCGAAAGTTTGCTTAGGAACTGAGGATCTACAATCACACACTGAACAAGTCAAAACTGTTAACAGAAGAGGGAGAGTTGGGTCAGGGAGAATCAAAAGTTTCTCGCTGACCCGTCGTGCTTCTTCAGCGATCTCCCTGTTTCTGTTAAAAATCCACCGAAGCCCAACGAGGTAGAGTTTTGCGACAACCTCATAAAATCTGAGAAGGAATGTTCATCAATTGCTGCGAAAATGGTGACAAAAGCACTTAGGGGAACGAAGAACTTTTCCGCTGCAGGACCAGATGGTATCAAACTTCTGATGGAAGAAGTTTACTTCTACACACCATCGTCTGACCTGCACATTCACCTCATAGTTAAAGTCGGAAACGCCCATTTCATAGTGGCTGGTGTTAGGACGCACTATACTCCTACCGAAAAAGGCGACTTGTACAACCCAGAGAATTACAGGCCAATAACTTGTTTGAACCTGTATGTTGAAAAGCTTGAAGGTTCATTCACACATAGTGAGATGCATAGACATTTTTCAGGGGGATACCATGAAACCTATGGTCGTTCGCATCACACTTCTAACTCTATCTTTTGCACTACGAAATTCTCATGGATACCTCTGTGGTGACTCTAATCATCGCGAGCATAAGGTTACTCATGTATTGCATATGGAGAAACTGAAGATCTATGCTTCTGGTGGAAGCAAACTTCAACTTGCTTTAAATATCGTCAAGTAGAACACATGAGAGATTGGTATGGACTTTGTATTGGACAATTATGCCAAGACTCATCTGAAGAAAGGAAATATTATGGGCGTTCCCGATGACCCTGAGCTTGTGGATATAAGTGTTATTAGACGTCTTGATACTGACGAAACCTATACATACCTGGGCGTGCCTCAAAGCGGTATTCAGGACGTAACATCAGTGAAGGAGTCTCTCCGAAGCAGATATGAACATCTTTGACAGATTTGATCTTCAAATCTGTCGGCGTTGAACAAGATGTTTGCGACTAACATGCTTTTCGTCCCGGTTCTACTCTTCTCGTTTGGGGTGGTTCAATGGACGAAGAACGAGCTTACTGTCCTTGATATCACCACGCGTAAGATCCTGCATATGGATAAGAGCTTGCATATCAATTTATCTGCTGCGCGATTATACATCTCACGCCGTGAAGGCGGACGCGGACTTCTGAATCTCCAGTGTCTTCATGACCGAATGGTTCTAAGTACGGCTTACATCTTTGTAAATAGAAAAGTTCCTCTTCTAAACATGGTCAGGAATCACGAGATGGTTGGCAAAGGAGCGTTCCTTTACAAAGCCGCGAAGCGAGCGGCCGAGACCCTTGGCCTGAATTTTAACATCAGAAGTGAGGAAAGTGCATTACTCCATCTAGATGCTTTACTTCTGAAAGCCGAAGTGAAGAAAGCAGAAGTTAAAAAATTCTATCACGAGCTGCTCGACAAGAAAATGCACGAAAATTTTTACAGGGATGTAGAAAAACAGTGATTGTCGAAGGAGCAAACTTTTGCTTCTCTGAGATCATCAGGTCTTTGTTGTTATTATCACGTGTTCTTCAATGCTGGTTTTTACGATGCACACAGTAAAAGTGTTTTTTACGGGCGAGCCGGAACGGTCTCACTCAGTATATAATTTGAGGAATAAAAGAAGATTTGTGGCGTTTTTCAATTTTCAAATATCAAAAATGAAACTGGCCATTTTTATCATTTCAGGTGTACATGTAGTAAGGGTGGGTTTTGAGGGTTTTCCCGCACAGTGTCACCCAGCCTATAATTTGGAGGTTGAAAACGATTTTTTGAGTTTTTCCATGTTTTAATATCTACAATCAAACTTGATATTTTTATCATTTTGGTCATGCAATATATAGAAAGGGTGGTGTTTGGGGGTTCCCTCAAAAGATCATACCCAGTTTTTGATTCGGAACATGAAAAAAGAAGATATTCAATGATATTTAGTTCGTAATCGTCGAAAATTATACCCCTCTTTTGCATGTCTGGATAATAGGTGATGTGCAAGGGTACCTAATTCGTATAGAATTACAAACATATTAGGGTCTATACTTTTTTAATGTTGCAATAACCAGTATTAGGCAACATATACTTGAACCATCAAAATCGGTTGAGACAATTTTAAACGATTCAAATTATTCGATTTCTCAAAAGTTATTTATAATTCAAAATTATTTTTTTTTAAGTTTTCACTTAGCGCGAATTAATCCTATAATTGTACGAACTCACCTAAAAAATGTGAACCAAAAACAAGCGGGGGCAGCCTCCCCTTGCTTACCAGGCCTTTTTCATTCAATATCATTTGCTAATTTTATAAGCAAATAACATTAAAAAATAATGGAATAATCGATAATGTTCACTATCTGACATACGCATTAAATCAAAGAGATAGTGAAAGTAGAAAAGTTGTTCAGCAAAAGATAGAAGACAAAGAAAAGTATCAAGATTTATTCATTTTTAGGCATTAAAATCAAATTTTCTACAATAACAATGCAACAATCGCTTGTAGAGGCTTATGAACAGTAAATTCCTTGTTTCGAAAAAGACTGACTAGGGTATCGACGAAAGATTGAAGACTCGAGAAGCATAACACATTGACTTTTTATTGTAATTACTAGTTACATGTAAGATCTAGTCCCAACTTCGGATTACAAACAACATATTTTATAGTTTTACATTTTGTTAATTGAATGAATAGTTTGAAGGTAAGTTGTTCACACACGGTTTTATATTCTGCACTATGAAACTCCTCATGATTGTGCGTTGGACACCTACTGGTGTATTATTTAGTTCTTCTCGGTTCAGTTCGGCAATGGCTTGGCTTTCCATGTTTATTTTCACACGTTTTTTCTTGTGACCAATATATTTGTAGATTCCAGCCAGAATATTATGCGTCTCCAATATGGCAAAGACATCACCATCGGATGTTGATAATACAATTTGTTCTTCGGTTGACACAGGCCCATACGTACCACTTCCTGTTTTAAATTTAAGTAGTTTATTGGCTGGAAAAGTGTATCTTCGAAGTTCGAATATCCGGTTTGAATTCCAATTGGGAATAAGCCGAATAAATTTCAGTTGTTCAAGTCCACAACCATTTCCGTCAGGAGCAGGAAGCCTTATGGGTGGAGCTATAGACGTGGAAGGAGGATGAGTCCATGTAAAAGGAGACCTGGACCTTGCACGTGGAGGATGCTCAGCAGGAGGAAGAGACCTCTCAGGTAAATGATTTCTTTCAGAAGAAGAAGAAGGTTCGCCACGAGGAACGCCAGGAATAGGGTCGCCATTAGGTAAACATTCGAACTGTAAACTTAACTCTGCAATAAGAAAGAGAGGATTACATTTTTTTAAAGACTTTGGTACTTACAGATTTCAGACAATTTCTACAGATTTTCAACTATTCAAAACTGCCTAAAATATATTTTTTGAATAATAGTAACTCTAGGTTACGCGTTACTGAAGGTTGCTTGGCAGCTGGAAATGTGACTATGATAAACACAAAAAAATCAAAAATTTTCTCAAAATGTATGCAGAACTAACAAAAATATTCTAAAATACGGAAAGAATGACTACTTTCGCGATTTATTTGATTTTGTCCTCAGCGTTTCAAAGAAACTCTAATTTTGTAGAATGCTAAATTCATACGGATGTTGATAATGATATAATGATAAAACTTGTGGGCAAACTTCGAAATGATTATTAAAATCCTCAACTCTAAGATGTTAATCTCTACTCTTGATTTTTATATTTTTTAGCTTAATACAAGTAATACCTTCGAATCTCAAATATTTGTTGAATGGTGTTAATATTATTCAGCAATTTTTCATTTTAAAATTGCAGGTTGGGGCAGATGCTTAAAGGGAATTTCGTGTACTTTTTACATTCTCATTTCAATAAGATGGTATTAGTTTTATGTGAGATTAGACTTTGTCAGTTTTCTTCAAAACTCCACGTTTTGAAAAATTCTTGAGCCAGAGAAAACTATTTTACAAAGGTGTCTCTCTGTACACCGATTGTAGCCTACTGCATTCTGCAAGCACGATAAGTTTTATGAAGATAATCAGATTGGACTAAGATGAAGAAAAATAATTGTTTAAAATCGTGATAACGCTTGGAAAAACATGATGAAGTTTATTTTTCAGAAAACCCACGCAAGCTACAAAAACATGCTTGAAAGAAGAATTGTTTATATCGAATAGATCTTCAAATTTACCACACACCATTGTTTGGTAAGATATACAGTTTTTGCTTTAATCATCATAACGTATAAGATGTTTCGAAGTGTATTCCTATGCTTCATCCATGCAATTGTTTTTCTCGCGGTTTTTCTCAAAAAACTTGGTGACTTGCTGTTTCAAAATTTAGTTTTTTCACCGATAAGACCTGAACATAACCTTCAACTGTTCATGTTTTTTTGATCCTCAATACTTCGTTATTTTACTTTAAAATTATCCATTCAGACAAAGTTTTTTTTTTAATTTTTGAAATTACTGAATATAGCATATACAATAGGTGATGGATAACCCAGCCCCCTACATCGGCTTCTTCTTCTTTGCTTGTCGTTTCTCAGATGCAATGAGACATGTCTCATACAAAACAATCAACTTAATAATGAGCAGATTTAAAATTGTCTCATAAATTTCCATAGTGTGCTCAAAACTTTTGAAAATCCTTGAATAACTTTTTCAATCTCAGTATTTCCAATTTTTAATTCAACAACAATGATTACAACAAATTTCTCCTCAAGTTCGCCTTACATAACCATGAAAATAAACTGATATTCGTCCACGATGTCCAGCTCTCTGGGGTTCCGAGAACCCCTCGGCAGCTGTCAATCCAACGAAGATTTTATATTGAGGTAGTTTTAACTAGATTCAGAGTCATGCCCGGCAGGCGGCGTCCTCTTCCCATCCATAACCGCGAGGGATAGGGAAGGAAGGAGGGACCCGTGATGCATGACACATGACACATGAAAGTTAAGTTTAAGCCTCCAGGCTAGAACACCCTCCAGAAAAGCGCCCCAGCTCGTCCACTGATTCTGCAGTGGAATTTAAAAGTATTGCCCTAATATCAAAAAAGTCTTCTGATAGTAGGTTCGGGAAAATCTGATTAATGTATCGGAAAAACCTTAACCTGCCGGGAGAGAGAATAGGGCACTGATAAAGATGATGAGCAAGATTCCTAAGCTCGGCACCACAGTCAGAACACACAGGCAGGTTCCACCCCATCCGGATGAAGTGTTCACCCGTGCAAATATGGGAATTCCTTAATCTTGTAATAAAGTTAACGTCTCGCCTCGTGAATATGATGGCCTGAAACCATGGTCTCGGAGTCTTAACAGTTATATGGAAAAAGTAATCAATGCGAGAATCACTCGTCTTTTCATGAGGCCAGCGCAAGAGATCCCGGTTCTCAAAATCCTGTTGAAAAGCAGAAAGCAAGCCACTGATGGAGGTTTCTCTTAAGATCGTAAGTGACATTCTAGAGATCAACCTTGCAACTGCATCCATCACTTCATTCCCGAGAATACCCACATGCCATGAAATCTAAGCAAACCGTATGGAGAACCCCATGCATCCAGCCAGAGAAGTCTGATTTCCTATAACTCGAACCAGGGGGTGAACTTAAGAGTCGTAAAATCTGTCCCTATTACTTATTAAAGCAGATTGAGACTCTGTGAAGATAAAGGCATCCTGTTGTACCCACTCCATGCTTGAGCACGTAGGATAACCCGTAAAGCTCTGCCGTCAGAGAAGATGCGAAGTCTCTTTATCTTACACCGAATTTGAGGCCACTCGCGAAAAAAACTACAGCCAGCCGAGCCAAGCCGAAGATAAACGAACTTTCAGTTAAGATTTTTAGCGCCTCCGTATAACGCAGGCCCGCGAATGCCTTGAACAGAACCTATGAAAAATTCGAATCCCTGAGTTCTCTACCCAACTCAAGATCAATACCAAGTACCGTCAACAGATCCAACTGTTCCTCATCAAAGTAGGAAGGTCCCAACATAGTGTCTAGTAAGAAGGTGAAGTCAGTCGCGGAGTTGTCAGCCTGAATCAAGCCACAGCTTTTCATATGCACCCTAAATGTCTTGCTCCATGCAAGCCTTCTGGTGTTAACAGTATGTGAATATGAGGATTGCTACTCCAGCAGAAGTGTCTTAATACATATCTGTTCACAATATGCGATCTTTGCAGAGACATGGAGTCCTCCCAAGCTTCCGATAGCAGAATAAAAATTGGTGTGGAGCACATGCATCCAAGGGCAACTCAGATGAAGGCGGATTAAACACGGTCCAGTATGTTTAACATTGTCTGGTTACTCCAAAAAAAGGGGAGCCCCAAACTCCAAACCTTTATTGACTTTTAGTGCCATTTCTGCACCAAGAGAAGGAAACAAAACGTTTCTATTGTAATTATTGATTGCAGTATGAACGGGATGAATGGCATTTCGAATTTTATCACAAAGCGGATTTTGATGTTCACGCTTACAAGCATTACTGGTGCAATTTGTAGAGAAGTTACACTTAATATAGCCTTGAGACCTAATTGAGATATTTATCGTTTTGTTTCTCATTTGAATAGTATTTATCATCTTTTTTCTAAATCTTAATTTTCTCTCAAAAACAACATATTTCATTCCCGAGTGCAATACCTATTAGAAAATATCAGGAACTCAAGTTTTTATCATTTTTTTAAATTTGGATTCATTGTGGAAACCAGTTGTGTGCAAAACAATTTGTCTCGGCTCTTAACCGACATCTAGACGAAAGGCATCAATTGCATATTTTGATATCGACTTAAGCTGTGATCGAATCGTAAAATTCCGAATCGACTCTTCGCATCAATCATGAGTCAAATTGTTCGAAAACGGCTCATCAGATGAGATTGAGTTGAAATTTATTCAATCAACACATCGGTTTTTGGGATCGACACATTGACATAACCTCAAATTCAAAACGGTTTATAGAAGCAGTAAAAGTATAACGGCAGTCAATTCTAGTGCATTTGAAAGATATAGCAATATATCTTAGAAGACATTGGTTTTTAATCAAATGATTTTTCTAACAATAGTACGTTATTTCACATTTGGTGTTTTTAAGCCTCTTTATAACATATCCTAATTTCTATCCAATCTCAATAAACAATGGCTTATTTTTTTCTTTGAAACATTATCTACAGTTTTACTCGTTGCATTCTATTGAAATTAAATTTTTTTTCAACAAATTCGAAACAAATTGTTTTTATCAAACTTTATCGAATATAATTGACCAGCAGGAAACTACCTGCTCCTTAGCTTACCATTTACGTTAATTATACGTATTTTGTCATTTTCGTTTGAGAACAGTTTTCGAATTGTGTACAAATTTATGAAGCTGAGCTTTTGTAATTTATTGGGTTGAAATTGATACGTCACAAAAATTGCTGGACAGAAAGCATGAAAATATAAAAAAAATTATGGATATTTTATTATACTATTATACGTACCAGTAGAATTGAAGACGATTGTCAAGGTGAAGACCATAGTGTAAACTGTCTTCATTTTTTCAAAGAAGAGGAAAAACCAATAATGTATTAATCTTTATCTTTCTGAGATATTTACATTTCATTAGCGTCACCGCTAATGATTAAAACTTTTTTTTACTAAATTCGCTAAAGTTGATGATGAAAATTCGACGAATTCTTGAATTAGAAAAAAAATTTTATGTTATTCATTCTCTTTAAAATGTCAGACATATCTCGACGTGGTATTTAATAAGCTTTTCACGAGAGATATAAAAAATGTCTAGCATTGAAACACGATGAATGCATTTATCTTGTTTCAAGGTCATCAGAAATTTTGTTGCTACCCGCGATAGCCGATAAGATAATTCCTCACGCTAACGTACATTCTTATCATTCATAATTGTAGAAAGTATTAGATTTGTCTACAATTTTACAATTCTGGTTTTCAACCTATCTTCATGTCTTGACACCTACTGAAGCTGAAAAAGAGTTGGGGCAATGACGTCTATCTGTCTATCTGGCCGCCGACACTCATTTGTAGAGGATATTCAATGGCGAAATAATTCGTTAAAAGTGTATCCAATGAATTTTCTACGTGATTTAAATACTTAAAAAAGTAGAATTTTTAAAGTTCTTTTTTTGTCATTCTCACCAGCGGCCTGGGTTCGAATTCTGGTCCGGAGTCAATTTTTGCTCACTGTCGATTCTTTCCAGCTCTTCGACAGTATCTTGTCCTTAAAATTGAAACAAAAGGTGAAACAACGGTGGATGTTGCCGGAATCCCGATATAATGTATATTATTTATTTATATTATGTATCATCATCATCATATATATAATAATCACTAACAATTCGAACAATCAAGAACATAGTGTGAGTCCTCTATGGATAAGGTTATACTTTTGCTCACTTTTTTTTGTAACCTTTCTTTCCATTTTTATGTTCAGAGAAGCTTATTTTTTTCTGAGGAATGCTGTTTAGGGGCAAAATGAATTTCATCTTCAGATATACATAATATACATACACACAAAAAATCATACCAAGATAGTTAAATGTAAGTTTAGAGTTACGTCGGACCATACAGTATTTGTCCCGAGGTCTGCGTAAGTTGATCGTGGTGCCCTCGAGCGTAAAAATCTCATTTTGACTAAGAAAATATTTCTATCCCACTTTTTCTTCTACACATTTCAAATATAATAAAGAGCTAATTTCTGCAATAGAAAAACAAAATTTGAAAGTGGTGTTTTTTTCAAAAAATGAATTTTAGTTTTAATTGAAAAAAAAATGAAAATGAAAAAAATAGTCTTAATGTATATGAAAAGATCTTTCCAGAACACTATAATTAAAGTCCAATCGAATTAGTCTGAAAGAAGCTACACTAACGTGAAAATGAGAATTGACATAAAAAAGAGAACACTTGATTCTGCCCATAAAAAGGATTTTTTTGTGTTTTTCGCCTTTGACCTTGAAAGTGAGGTTTCCAAATCAAGAAGTATTTATGAAAAAACGTCAATGCATTTTACCATGGTATCATGTCACTGGTAGTATATAATAAAAATGAGATATTCGATATTATTTGATAAGTTTAAAAATAAGTTATATAAATAAACACACATTATGAATGTTATAGATAGAAAAAACGATTTTTTTTTTAATTCTCTGCAATTTACGTTTCCAATGATTAAAAGGCCGCAAATGAGTAAGCATGGGTGGGTTGCACCCGCTTGTTTTAAGTTCATATTTAAGAAGGAATTTCCTACCATTATGGGACTAAATTACACTAAGTCCTCACCTCAAAATTTTTGTTTACAAAAGCTATAAACAAATTTTGAAAAATAAAAATCTCTAATTTCTCAAAATTGGCTTAATGGATTTTGAAGGTTCAAATATATGTTGTACATGGTTTTAGGGCAATATAAAAAAATTAACAATTAATTCCTTTTATGAGAAGCGGCTTGAAACATTATTTTACTTTTGTAACCATTTTTTTGTAATGAAATTTGGTGGCTACACAATGATTTTTTTATTTGATGTACTCATAACCATGGTAACAACATATATATTTGGAGATAAAATCAAAGGATTGCCTCATAGTTAAGAGAAATAAATAAAAAATCAAGGGTCCTAATATATATGTCGTTCCGCCAGAATATACATCATCTACTATTCACAAATGCCTAAACACCTAAGCACCACCCTTACTATACGTTGCACACTTGAAATGATAACAATAGCAACTTTGATTTTCTATATTTAAAAATTGAAAAACGACAAAAATCCTCTTTTTTTATTTTCCGAATTATAGGCTGGATGAGAGCGTTCAGGAAATCCATAAAAAGTACACCTTATTACATGTCTAAAATGTTAAAAATGACAAGTTTGATTTTCGATAATTGAAAATTGAAGAAGCAGATAAATTGTTTCTCATGCCCAGAATTACAGCCCGAGTGAGACCTGGAGGGTCTCACCCTAAAAAACCATCCTTACTGTATGCACACCTAAAATTTTCAAAATTATGTGTTTGATTTTTTATATTTGCACATTAAAAAAACGCCCAAATACCTTTCTTTTCACCCCCGAGTGATAGGCCGGGCAAGATCTTTCAGAGCGGTTCAAAACCATTTCAGCACAAAAAAAAATAATTTTTTTGACATTTTTTAATTTTCGGGACATAAAAAAGAAAACTTTTGGCCTTTTCTATTGTAAAAATATCTAAAACCAACCTTGTTATTGCAACATTATAGGTGTCTATTTATTAAGGGTGGCTTTTAGGGGCGAGCCGGAACAGTCTCACTCAGTCTCTAATGCAAAGGTTAAAAGAAGATTCTTGGCGTTTTTTAACTTTGAAATTTCGAAAATTAAACTTGATTTTTTAATAATTTTAGGTGTAAATGTGTGAGGGTCGTTTTGACGGTTTTACCGAAAGGAGTCACCCAACCTATAATTCGGGAGATGAACAATTAGATTTTTTGCGTTTTTCAATTTTCTTATATCGAAAATCATAATTGCTATTTTTATCATTTTAGGTGTGCAATATGTAGCAAGGGCGGTGTTTGGGGGTTTTCTGGAAGGATTTTGCCCAGGTCTACAATTTGGGACATAAAATAAGAAGATATTTTAAGCTATTCAGTTTTTGAAAATCAAACCTGCCTTTTGCATGTCTGGATAATAGGTGATGTGCAAGGGTAGAAAAGTCCTTAAAAAATTTGTATTCTCTAAAAAATAAGTTGGCCCCATTTTCATCAAATTATAAGCATACATAATATAATATAATTTTTTATTTATTTTACTTTAGCAATGAAGTAATGGTTTAATCTTATCCAAAAAAAATATATGATTTTACTTTAGATATGAGTATAGCACAGAAAAAAGAGGTATAGCCACCAACATTTCATCACAAAAAAATGATAAAAAATTAAA
>CAKNWT010325220.1:1677-14691 GCA_932066315.1 Andricus coriarius | reverse complement strand
ATGTTAATTATTCTCTTTTCAAATCTTTATACCTGCGAGGGTTATAGCAATTAGTTAGCGTAATAATTCAAAAGTACCTACCTCGTCCATTGCAGGATGACTACAATTATACCCACTTTAAAAAAGATGTTTCGCAATGAATAATATTATTTCAATCTTTTTATTTAAGTGATAATTTATCCATATGTCATTCACATATCACAGATATAAATTTTGCAAAATGTCAATAGATGTGAACATAGGCATGCGCGTGCCACACCACCGCCATAAGTGGGAACGAGAAGTATTGTAACTATTTTCATACGACAAAAATTTGCTCATTTTCGGTTATACTACTTTGGTCTCCTTATGTCTATTCTCCATGCTGAATGACTTCACTCCAAAAAAATAATTGACAACAGTAATGTTAATAATTTTGGACAATATATGCATGTTTCAAGTATTTCAAATACGACACAAGAATCTAACCTATGATTATTTTCACAACAATATTTTGTTGCTATAATCTGCCAACGCATTGTACGATCTTAATACTTATTATACCGTTATTATAATTTAAAATTGAAACAATATATTTCCTCAGCTTCTATGCATGACACCACTTTTAATAACTCTCCCGAATGCGAGTTTCATATTTTGCCCTGGAGAATAATATAGGAATAGATTAAAAAATTAGAATTTGCATTGTCCACCACATACTTGAATTTTCAAGCCTAAAAAGATGATTTTTTTATATGACAGGTAAACTTTCAACCTGAAAAGTTGAATGTGCGACAAAAAAGTTCATCTTCAGCCAAGAGAGATAAATTTTAAACTAAGAAATATGACTTTTCTGTCATAAAAGGTGAACTTTCAATGCAAAAGAACGAATTTTCTACAAAGCAGTTGAATTTTCGAATAGCTAAGATCAATTTAACAAAGTAGTTGAAGTTTCAAATAAAAAAGTGGTTTAAAACCAACAATACAATAGATAAATTTTCACTTAAAAAAAATTGTACTCTATCATAAAAAAATCAATGATCAGCCCGTTGGATTCAACGAAAAAAGACGAATATTGAACAAAATAGTTGATAAAATAATTGTTATAGAATCCATTTCAAATCAAGCAGATTTTACACGTGAGATCGCATAATCTCAAGGAGACGAAATATGCGTTTTTTTCAGAGGAAACTGGGCGATACGTATTATTCCGATTTCCAAAACTACCCCTATCATAGAACATTTAAAGAAAACCGTCTGGGGTGCCTTCAATTAAAACCATAAAAAAATTAAAAAATAATAATTACAACAAATTCATTCCCAAGACTATGACTAATATTATTTTTGCCGCAGTAATGTTCACAACCTCCAAAAACTACCCCTACCACATTTAACGAACCCCGTCCCGACTGACTTCATCTAAAATAGCCAACAAAATTTAAAAGAATAATAATCACAAGGAACGCATTTCCAAGAATGTAGTAAATATACTTATATCCATAGAAATATCCATCAACCCTCAAGAACTACCCCTACCACATGTAAAGAACCCCGTCTCGACTGCCTTCATCTAAAAACGTCAAAAAATTTTAAATCAGTAAAAATCACAAGAAATGCATTTAAAAGACTGTAGTAAATATCCTTATAACCACTAAAATATCCAAAAACCCTCAAGAACCTACCCCAAGAACCCTACCTCATTTAACGAACCCCGTCTCGACTGCCTTAACCGAAAATCGCAACAACAAAATTTCAATTGATAATAATCACAAGACGCGCATTTCTAAGACTGTATTAGATATCCTTATAACCACAGAAATACCCAACAACCCTTAAGAACTACCCCTACCTAATTTAAAGAGCCCCGCCTCGACTGCCTCCATCTAAAATCGCAAAAAAATTCCAATTGATAATAATCACAAGACGCGCATTTCTAAGGCTGTATAACATATCCTTATAACCACAGAACTATCCAACAACCCTTAAGAACTACCCCAACCTCATTTAGCGAACCGCGTCTCGACTGCCTTCATCTAAAATCGCAAAAAAAATTTCAATTGATAATAGTCACAAGACCAGCATTTAGAAGACTGCATTAAATATCCTTATAACCACAGAAATATCCAACAACCCGCAAGAACTGCCCCTACCTCATTTAACGAACCCCCTCTCGACTGCCTTCATAAAAAATCGCAAAAAAAATGCAATTGATAATAATCACAAGACGCGAATTTCCAAGACTGTATCAAATATCCTTATAACCACAGAAATATCCAACAACCCTGAAGAACTACCTCTACCTCATTTAACGAACCCCGTTTCAACTGCCTTCATCTAAAATCGTAAAAAAAATTTGAATTGATGATAATCACAAAACGCGCTTTTCCAAGACTGTATTAAATATCCGTTTAATCACAGATATATCCAACAACCCTCAAGAACTACCCCTACCTCATTCAACGAACCCCGTCTCGACTGCCTTCATAAAAAATCGCCAACAAATTTTTAATTGATAATAATCACAAGATGCGCATTTCCAAGACTGCATTAAATATCCTTATAACCACAGAAGTATCCGACAAACCTCAATAACTATCCCTACCTCATTTCACAAACCCCGTCTCGACTGCCTTCATCTAAAATCGCAAAAAAATTTCAATTGATAATAATCACAAGACGCGCATTTCCAAGACTTTATTAAAGATCCTTATAACCACAGAAATACCCAACAACCCTTAAGAACTACTCCTACCTCATTTAAAGAGCCCCGCCTCGACTGCCTCCATCTAAAATCGAAAAAAATTCCAATTGATAATAATCAAAAGACGCGCATTTCTAAGACTGTATGAAATATCCTTATAATCACAGAAATATCCAACAACCCTTAAGAACTACCCTAACCTCATTTAACGAACCCCGCCTCGACTGCCTCCATCTAAAATCGCCAAAAAAATTCCAATTGATAATAATCACAAGACGCGCATTTCTAAGACTGTATTAAATATCCCTATAATCACAGAAATATCTAACAACCCTCAAGAACTATACCCCTATCTCATTTAGCGAACCCCGTCTCGACTGCCTTCATCTAAAATCGCAAAAAAATTTGAATTGATAATAATCACAAGACGCATATTTCCAAGACTGTGTTAAATATCCTTATAACCTCAGAAATGTCCAGCAACCCACGAGAATTACCCCTACCTCATTTAACGAACTCCGTCTCGACTGCCTTCATCTAAAATCGCAAAAAATTTAAATTGATAGTAATCACAAGATGCGCATTTCCAAGACTGTATTAAATATCCTTACAACCACAAAAATATCCAACAGGTAGGGAAGGCAATCTAAACGGGGTTTGTCAAATGAGGTAGGGGTAGTTCTTGAGGGTTGTTAGATATTTCTGTGGTTATAAGCACATTTACTACAGTCTTGAAAATGCGTTTCTTGTGATCCTTTTTTATTAAAAATTTCTGTTTTGCGATTTTAGATGACGGCAGTCGAGACGGGGTTCGTTCAATGTGGTAGGGGTAGTTCTTTAGCGCTGTTGGATATTTTTGTGATTATAAGGATATTTAATGCAGTGTTTTAAATGCGCGTCTTGTGATTATTATCAATTAAAATATTTGTTGGCGATTTTGGATGAAGCAGTCGAGACAGGTTTCGTTAAATGTGGTAGGGTTAGTTCTTGAGGGTTGTTGGATATTTTTGTGGTCATAAGGGTATTTAATAGAGTCTTGGAAATTCGTGTCTTGTGATTAATATCAATTAAAAATTTTCTGGCGATTTTATATGAAGGCAGTCGAGACGGGGTTCGTTAAGTGAGGTAGGGGTAATTCTTGAGGGCTGTTGGATCTTTCTGTGGTTATACGGATATTTAATGCAGTCTTGGAAATGCAGGTCTTGTGATTATTATCAATTGAAATTTTTTTTGGCGATTGTAGGTGAAGGCAGTGGTGACAGGGTTCGTTAAATGTGGTAGGGGTAGTTATTGACGGTTGGTGGATATTTCTGTGGTTATAAGGATATTTAATACAGTTTTGAAAATGCGTGTCTTGTGATTTTTATTTTGTTATTTTGTTGAGGTTTTAGTTGACGGCACCGGAAACGGTGTTCTTTAAATGTGATATGATAGGGGTAGTTTTGGAAATCGGAATAAAATGTATTGCCTTGTTTCCTCTAAAAACCCGAACGCTTCATCTCCTTGAGATTCTGCGGCTTGACGAGTACAATCTGCTTGATTTGAAATGGAGTCTATAACAACTAATTTGTTCAATAGTCTTTTTTTTTCGTTGAATCCAACTGGTTGATCATTTATTTTTGTGTTGTTGAAAACTAGATTTTTTTGGTGGAAATTTAACTATTTTTTTGTTGGTTTTAAACCACTTTTTAGTTGAAAATTCAACTATTTGGTTAAAAATGTATGAATTTACTGAAAAGTCTTGCGGTAAAAACTATAAATATTTTGTTGAAACTTCAACTACTTGGTTAAATTTGTCTTAGCTGTTCGAAAGTTCAACTGCTTTGTAGAAAATTCATTCTTTTGCAATGAAAGTTCACCTTTTTTGACAGAAAAGTCATATTTCTTAGTTTAAAATTCATCTCTTTTGGCTGAAGATAAACTTTTTTGTCGAAAATTCCACTTTTTGGGTTGCAAATGTACCTTTCGTCGAAAAAAATCATCTTTTCAGACTTGAAAATTCAAATGTTTGGTAGGCAATAAAAATTCTAAATTTTTGTTGTCCATTCCCATATTATTCTCCAGGGCAAAATATGAAACTCGCATTCGGGAGAGTTATAAGTTAACATCATTCATTAAAAGTGGTGTCACGCAAAGAAGCTGATAAACTATATTGTTTTAATTTTAAATTATAATATCGATATAATAAGTATTCAGATCGTACAATGGGTTGGCAGAGTATAGCAAAAAAAGAATGTTGTGAAAATGCTCATAGGTTAGGTTCTTGTGTCTTATTTGAAAGACTTAAAATATTTATATATTCTCTACAATTATTAAAATTACTGTTGTGAATTGTTTGTTTGGAGTGAAGTAATTCAGTTTCAGGAGTTTTAGTATTGTAATACAATAATATTGGGAACTAATTTTAAAAGCAAGTCAAGTGCGGTGCTTGTGGTTGTGTAACGAAAGCAAAAAAAAAACGTTGCCAGTGCATATCACGATTTCATTACTTATATAATTCAACATTGAAACATCATATTTCACTCTAATTTTATGCTGGACACAACTTTAAAAAAATATTATTGTAAGAACACCGCATCATCAATCTTGACAGCGTGGACCCCACATTTCAGATGTAGACGAGCCAGCTGATAGAGCCTCGTTAAGTGGTCGCCAGACTTCACATTTTCATGCCATTGCGAATACCGACCTAACTGGCAACCGGAGTTTTCATTTAGTTGGAATATTTCTTTTTGCATCTTTTATACTCAAATAATGTACATAAACGTAGTTTACTGTCGGTTCTTGCATTTCTTAAAATTTAAAGCTGATATTTCACGTATAAAAAAAAGTTCTTAGGTTCATAAAATGTACCCAGTTTTAATTTCGTCGAAAATAATTTTTTGCGAAATTCCTCCTCGAATAAATTACGTAAACGTAGTTTATTGTCTTCTCATACATTTAACAAAGTTTCAGCCCGATATTTTATTTAGAAAAAAGTTCTTAGATTCAAAAAAAGATTCAGAAAATTGATAAAGTGAGGCCGGTAACGTAAGTATTTATGCAAAATCTCCCTAATTTGGGATGTCTACATAAAAAATTCTTCGAATATTATTTCGTGTACTTTGAAGGTGTCAAATTCTAAAAGGTGCAATCTGAACTTGTTTAATTTCATACGATTGCAATCTAAAATGAATACAATTTATATGCTTTAAACCTAAAACTATCCAGACTTTTTATTTAAAATGTACAGTTTTCAAACATTCAAACGTAAAATTGTCCTGGATTTTGTAATATAAGGTGCAATTCACAAAATACGAAATAAATTTAGGGGGCCAATTCGTGCGTATGCATCAGCACAAATTAATTTTAGTGTCAGTCAATTCAGTTTAAATCGGCCGGTTTGAAGTCGAAATCCACTTTTCCTAAATTCGCCAGCGTGAATACAGTTGATCGTTATTAATAAGTTAATCGAATTCGTAAGGTATTTTATTAATTAAAAAGTTAGTAACTTCTACAATTTTAAGATAACTTTATGGTTATATAGGGACAAGAATTGTCTAATTTATGAACTTTCTATATCATATGATATCATTACATTTTAAGATTTTAAATTTATGAATGTTTAATCCTTAATGGGTTTAAATTATAATTACTTTATCGTTTTCAACTCTTGAAAATTGATTTCGAATATTTTTTATCGAATACTGCCTAATTTTGAAGGTCTTTAACTTAAAATTATTAAATTTTGGAATGATTCTAATTTGAAACTTTTGTACTTCAAATTTTACATTTATTATTTAGTTCGTTCATGTAGGAGCTTCAGTGTATATAGTTTCCTACCTTATCGGATACTATATAGGGGTCTACCCTACTGAAAATCTCAACATACAGCCCTATGTAGGGAACGTTATGGATTCCTATACAAAATCCTACGGGCAGTTTTGAATACGAAACGGGATATGAACCTATGTGGTAAACCGTATGAGAACCTATATGGGAAAATCACTTAAGGGCTGCGCAGTAGTTTCCTACAAGAGCTACATCTGCGTAGTAGTTCCCTATTTGGGATTTCATGTAGGAGTAATTTATAGGTTTCCACACACAAGAATCTGTGTATGATCTCATATAGATTCCCATTTAGGTTCCCACATATGTTCCCACATCGGTTCCTATTTCATTTCGGGTCTCAATTTGGCCATATGATTGTATATAGGAATCCATGAGGATTTATATGTTGGTATACCCATATAGGTTCCTATATCCAGACCTATGTGGGTATTTTCAGCAGGGATATATAGACTTGTGTAGAGAGATAGGTTAATCGAATGAATGTAAAAAAAGAAAGAGAGTAAAACTCACGTCTACCATGCGAGGTAATGGGAAAAGGTGTTTTAAATGTTAGTCAGTGGCGGAGTCCATGTCAAGTGACTATAAGATTTTTCGTGTTAGAATGGGATTTTGCTGTAATTCGGTGAACTCAGTCCTTTGGTAGTGAAGAAACCCTCCACTAGATATTTTTTTTAATTCGAAAGAATGGCGGAGATACGAACATTTGACATTTTTGGTACTTTTTTTCTAAATTCTATAGGTCTTTGGTTATAAATAGCCGAATTAACTTTTTAAGGTCTAAAATTTTGTGCAATAACATGCACCTTCAAATGTTAAAAATAACGACAGGAAAAAAAAATTATTTGAATCGTTCAAAACCGAAAGACATAAATTGGATTTTGGAAAATGACATTTGAAATTTTTTTGTCAGATGAAGGTCTGAATGTGTTTTACAAATACTGTGATTTTCATAGTAGAACGGCCAATGGTTAACGAGAAAAAAACGCTTGCAACGCAGGGCACGATGAAATGTCCGCGGCCGTTGCGTTCCAGTGGGAGAGAAGTACAAAAAAACTGGCCAGAAGTCGAACAATCATTCGGTTTGTATAAAATTCATTACTTACGGGCAGTGGTGCTAACAGACCGCTACTTTTTCAACTGCGCAGGCGTCGCGTTTCGCCCGTTGGAATGCGCTAGAACATCGCGTAGTCTCATTCTGGCAACACTGGTTCTAAACGGCTACCGATCGTGAGAGAACTCTTTTATGTCAAGTGTTGGTTTTCTGGCTTTGGTGAAGGGAATAAGCACGGGCCATAAACGCGGAAGACCCTCAAACCAACAGCGCCCCAACAAGCTAGGCAGCGCGGGCTCGAATGGGAGTTTAAACGAATGGCGAAAAAAGGTGAGCGCGACCAGCAGTGAAGGGGAAGATAAAAGAAAAAGTGAGGAACGACACAATGAATTAGAAAGGGACAAGGAAAGCAAGAAAGTTATGACTAAACGAAAAACACCAGGAAGAGGGTTTAGAGAGGAAACAAGGAACTGATTGGATGATGTGAATAGGGATATGAATAGGTGTATGAATAGGCAAGGGAATGATGTAAGGGGGGAAGTGAGAAAAGTAAGAAGAGTAGAATAAACTCTGGAAAGAGGAGAAAGACAAGGTATGGAGTAAAGTAGAGATCATAGGGAATATACAGAAATAGTGAGGGACAGAGAGTGCGGAAATAGTTAAAGGGAGTGATAAGAACGTTCACAATGACAATAAAAGATTGAATAAGAGACTGAGTGAGATTGAGAGAAGATTGGAAGGGGAAGAAAGGGCGAAGAGGAAAAATAACATAGTTAAGGGATTGAAAGTGGAGAGTGAAACAGGGGAAGCAGAAATCAACAATCTTGTGAGAGATATTGGAGTTAAGGTAAGGGCAGAAGGATTGAAGAGAATAGGATGGACGAAGGAATGAAAAAAAGGAATATTTCTAGTAAAAGTAGGGAGCGAGGAGGAGAGAAAGAAACTTATTAAGGAAAAAAAAGTTATTGAGAGGAAGAAGGAAAAGATTTGAAGAAGATTTGACATGGAGGGAGAGGAAAAGGAGATGGCAAAAAGAGCAGAAGGCATGGGTAAAAAGAAAAGAGGGGCACATGGTATGGATAGGGAGAGACAGGATATGGATAAATGGATAGGAATGGTTTTAGGACGAAGAATTGAAAAAATAAGGAAAAAGGGGAAAAGAGTTGAGAAAGTTAAGACAAAGGAAGAGGCAAAAGAGTTGAGGGATCAAACAGAGCGGTTTCCAAACGGCAGGGGGGAGAAAAGTGAGGAGGATAGGTGAGGGAAGGGAGAAGAAAAACGTTAAAATAGCTTTCTGGAATGTGTCAGGCTTGAAGAACAAGAATAAAGGATTTTGGCGGGCGTTAGAAAAGTGGGATGTGATTACGAGTGAAACCTGGGTAGATGATAATGACTGAAAGGGGATGAAAAGGATGTTACCGAAAGGTTATGTGTGGAAGATGCAAGAAGCAAGAAAGGAACACGTTAAAGGGAGAGGGATGGGCGGCATGGTCTCAAGGGTGAGAAAAGAATCGGCAGTAAGAGGGAGAAAAGAGCGGAACAGGGAGGAAAATGATGGAAAAATGGTAAGAAAGATTATAATTGGAAAAGTCAAAATAGCGTTGGTTTGTGTACATAGAAGAAGAGGGGAAGAGGTAGGTTGGAGAGTAATAAGGAGGTGGATGGAGGAAAAGAAGGAAGGGTTGGTTTTGATAGGAGATAACATGAATGCCTGGACTGGCGAACAAGGGGGAGGGATTTGGGATGAAGAAAAGGAGGCCTATATAAGTAGTTCCAAACATAGCGACATAGGCCGGGAGGGGAGGAGGTTACTAGACGTGATAGGAGAAACAGGATGGTTTATATGTAATGGCAATATGAAAGGAGATGAGGAAGGAGAGATCACATTTATAAGTAAGGGAGAAACAGTAATAGACTGCATCCTGACGAAAGAAAGAATGAGGAATATGATAGGGAGTATGAAGGTGGGGAATGAGATAGGGTCCAAGCACTTACTGGTAATAGCCACACTGTAAGGTGGCCTCCGTAAGTGCGGCAGAGGGAGAAAGGAAATAGGGAGGGAAAGGAACACGAAAATGGTACTCTGGGGGTAGATGAATAAAAGGAGTTTAAACATAAAATGGAAAAGAAGAATGTTAGGTATGAAAAAGAGGAGGGACTAGAATCGTTAATTAAAAGGTTGAAAGGGTCGATTAAAAAGGTAATGGATGAGATAGGCACAAAAGAAGAAAGAGAAGAGGGAAAGAGAGTCTGATGGGACGAGGAATTCAGGGAGACTAAAGAGACAATTGTAGAGTGTGTAAGAAAATGGTGGAAAGGGGAAATAAAGAAGGGGGAGGACAACAGGAGAAAAAAGAGAACATGAAAGAATGCTGGAAAGAAAAAAGCAAAGGGGAAAGGAGAAGTACAAGGAAGAAGTAGAAAAAGCGATCGATGAGGGTAGGGTTTGGGATGTGATAACTAGCGAAAGAGGAGGAAAGAAGGGCGTTAATGAAGAAATAGAAATGGCTGAGTGGACGTATTGTTTCAAGGATCTGCTAGGGTGAGAGCAAAATAGGATCATGGAGGAAAATAGATAGAGAAGAAGTGTATGCGGCAATAGATAAACTAAAAAGAAACAAGGCTACAGGAGAGAATGGCATGGAGAATGAAGCGATGAAGTATGCTCTCTCTCATGCCAGTGGGCTGTACAATATAAGCAGAAATTCTAAGAAAAAGGTTAGAGAGGTAGAAGAACAAGAAAGTATCCCACACAATCAGACGGGATTTAGAAAAGGGATGGGGACTATAGATAACATTTGCGTACTGAACTACTTGGTTAACAGAAATGTAGGGAGAAAATGAGGGAAATTAGTCGCATTGTTGGTAGATTTTAAAGCAGCTTTTGACTCAGTAAACAGAAAACTGCTATTGCAGGCAATGCAAGAGAGGGGAATAGAGGAAAGGTTGGCGGAGACGATAAAGGAAATTTTTACAGAAGTCAGGATTAGCGTGAAGATATGAAAGAAAAAAGCGGAAGTATTCTGGACAGGAAGAGGTCCAAGGCAAGGTTGCACGTTGAGGATAGGTGGAACTGTTTTGGGTAATAGCAAATTATATTCTCTAGCATACGTGGACGACGTAGTTCTATTCGCAGATGATAAAAAGCGGATGAACCTAATTATGATAATTTTCGAAGAGAATGTGGGAGCAAAAGACTTGACGATGAACGTAGATAAGACCAAGGTGATTTGTTACAGAAGAAGAAAGACCAAAATAGATTACCTTTGGAAGATGAACGGACAAACAGTGGAAATTTTAGAGGAATTCTGTTACCTACGTTTTTGGTTTGAGGCAGGAGGGGGAAACAAGGTTCAGATGAGGAAAAGAATCGAATATGCGAGTAAAGTAATGTGCTAAGTATGGGGTATAGGAAAGAGAAGGTTTAATGATGATTGGAGGATGAGGGTTTGGAAAGTGGAAGGCATGCATAAGAGATTTCTGAGATGGGTAATGGGGGTTGGTTGCAGATGCCCAAGATACATGTTAAGGGAAGACTTAGGAAGGGAAAACAGTAACTACACAAATTAGGAGAGCCTGGAGGTTTGAAAAGAAGCTAAAAAGGGGAGAGGGGTGCGGAATAGCACAAGTATGCTTGGGTGAAATTTGGAACAAGTAGACGAGAGGAAATTTGGGAAATTCGAAATGGGAGGAAGAAAGGAAAAAAATGAAGAGAGTCTGTAATATACGAGAAGAGGTACTGGAATGGCAGGGCATAGATTTAGAGCTATTAGTAAGAGAAGGGAAGGAGAGATGGAGAAAGTTTATGCTTAATGCCAATAAGGAAAGTAACTAGCAAAAAGTTAAATTTAAAATCGTTGAAAATCTATTTTATGGTAAGAGGAAACGGAAGCCCTGGAAGATCGCTCATTTGTAGAATTTTAAGAATTATTAGTATTAATATTATTGTTATTTTAAGTAAGACGAAACATTAGAATATAGGCAGTGGTCAAGTTAGATTAAGGATAGAGTCTAAACATGTGTTCAGGGAGCAAGCCCGTAAAAGGGAGAGATTAAATATGCATTATACAATCATAAGAATAAAATAATTATTCATATATAAAGAAATAGTAAAATACAATGATATAAAAATAGAATATAAATAAAATACATTTTCTATTATTGTCATAATATTCAAATTTTTAAATTAAATGTATATAATCAAAAAAATAAAGTTATGAATATTATAACATTTTTATTATACGATTTGCTTAATATGAAAATAAGTCACACTTTTACTATTAATTTATCAGTAGTATCCTTTGAATTAGTAAAAATAGTCAACGTTGAAAAAAACAAGTTTTTCGTATGAAATCATTGTTCTAAAATGTCCGGGAAACTATTTTTCAAAATTGTCCGGGTAAAATTCGTTCTGCCCGTTAGAATGCGTTGGAATATCGCGTTGTCTCATTCTGGCAATACTCGTTCTAAACATCTCATAGTGGTTCGGAATTGAATTTTTGCTGACAAATCAGTCTACACGTTACAATTTTGATACAATTTTGAAGTTTTTTCTAAATTGATGCAGAATAAATTACCAATGATCCTTTGAGGCAGATTTTTTATGTATGCCAAATTCTATATAAACAACAAACGCACAGTGGTTTAGAATTGGATTTTGCGTGTAAATCCGTATATAGATCACAATTTTTATCCAATTTATACGGGTGTTTTCAAGTCGAAGCTGAATAAATTTCCCAGTTATTATTTAGGGTCGATTTTCGATTTTTCAAAAAGTGTAAGTAAGCAACAAATGCAAACAAATGTTTTCAGAAAATTAATTATTTTAACCCACAAAAAGTATTTTTTCTACCTGTAAATGTCAAATTCGAGTATATGTTTATAATTAAAAATTAAATAAAGGTACAAAAAATTTCAAATTCTCATATCTCCGCCTTTTTTTCGAATTTCCAAAAATATTTGATGGGGTTTTCCTTCGCTACCAAAGGACTATATACTGAATTACAGCTAAATCCCATTTCAATCTAAAAATTCTTGTGATCACTTGACATGGACTCTACCAGCTGTATCATGAAATGTAAGACGGCGAATGTTAGAGAAGTAATCCCACGAAACCTGGTTGCTATATTGAAGGGAAGTCATCTAAAAATGATTTGATAATTACTCGCTTACTGTTGATTTTATTCGCGTTTTAAAATTGCAATGCGAGACCTGGTGGCCATTCACGAAGTTATATTAATGGCGGACGATACCGTACATGTATCAACATTGTTGTATGTAAACAGTGAATAGTTTTTGACTTTTAAAATAAATATTGATAGATATTGATAAAATACTAAAATGGATTTTTTCCCTGATTACCGTAAGGCACAACGTAGAAATAAGTGTTGCGCTAAAGGATGTATCTCTGCTACAAATAAAAATAGAAACTTGAGTTTCCATGCCGTTCCAA
>CAKNWT010325219.1:12313-26671 GCA_932066315.1 Andricus coriarius | reverse complement strand
TCCTACTCATAATTTCAGAGGTTTTCAGCCCAATTAATGAATTGCGCTGCGAATTCGCTTATATGCACCACCAATAAAAAATTTCGCGCCGCAAAACCATAACAGTTAAAGCAGGTGTAAAGCGAGGGGTTTCAAACTCGTGAAGTCAGGTGTACACTTGCAATGAAATCTGCTGAAGTCTCCTGAAATATCCGACATCACCTTAAGTATCTGAAGTCACTTGAAATCACTTGAATTCACTCGAAGAAACTTGAATTCACTTGTAGTCACTTCAATTCACTTGAAGTGACTTGAATTCACTTTAAGTCACTTGAATTCATTTGGGGCTACCCATATACTACGTGGACAGTTGAGGGGGGGGGGACAAAAGTCCACGATTGTCCACGAGGGTGGCCGGGGGGTCTATCCAAAGTCCACGTGGACTAAGGTGGTCCAACAATTTTTTTTTAAATTTCATGCATATCGCCCGCAAATTTGTTCAACTCGACAAAATCATAAATTTAAAAAAATATAATAAAAAATATTCAGAGTTCAGACGTTCCGCAAGTCCCATATAGTTTAACACGGATTTCCCACAAGAAAGCAAGACGTTTTTGTAAATTTCATTCAGAATCGTCAATATTAGGTGTATCGATTTGACCCTGAAAACCTTTCTACAGAATTAGCCACAAAATTCGAATAAGAAATTCCTTTTTGAATTTCATCCCCATAAGTTTGTTTTATAGGGTTCAAAATAAACCCCATAGGTGAGAAATTGGGTATTGCGAGTTTATTGCGCTATTATTTTATTGAGGTTTCTGTTAATAAACATTGTTTCTAATACATGAAATATTACTTTGTCCACTTTCAAACTATAGTAAGGTAATATTAAAATAAAGTTAACAAAGATAAATGCTTAAACAATTTATTATTTTTCAAAATAGTATTCTCTTTGAATAATGTTAGAAAGTTGCGGGTTTTTTTTCTGAAATTTTTCACTTTTTGTCAACTGTTTACTCTAAATAGCCTAAGAAAAGTTAAAAATTTAAGAAGAAACCGCAACTTTCTAGCAATTGTCTAATAAATATTATTATCAATTTGTTTAAACAATTATTTTTTGAAGTTTAAATAATTTTTACCTTGCCCTAAGTGAAAACTTGACAAAAAGTTATATATTTAAGAAAAAACACAACTTTCTAGGATTATTCAAACAGGGTATTATTAAAAATGAAAATAAATTTGTAAATCAATAATGTTTTTTAACTAATTGTTCATTGGTATTCTACAGCTAATTGTCAAGAGCAATGTCAAGTTTCAACTCGATTCACTTAATATTGACGATTCTGAAGGAAATGTACAAAAATTCTTTTTTTCTTATTTGAAATACATGTTAAACTTCGTGGGGCTGGCGGAAACTCTGAATATCATTTTTTTACAAACTCATTTATTTTTGTGTGGATTCAAACAAATTTGGGGGCGATATGCATGAAAATTCAAAAAACTTATTTTCCATTGTATTTCTGGACCACCCAAATGTGGATGCGGGTTCTCCTGAATCCTCGGATTTCTTTTCAGAAACACATGAAAAACTACAAAAAAATGTTAACTACTTTTTGTTTGGACCTCTTACTTTGTATCATGATAACTTATGTTTTTAAGAAAACCCGAATTTTCAGCAAATTCACAGCTCCTTTTGGCTTGGTAGCTTTTGAATACCAAGAAGAGCTAGGGTGGGTGGGGGTTGGGTCGACAAAAGTCCACGCTTGTCCACAAGGGGTTCGAGCGGGAGTTTAAATGTATTAAAAAATTGTCCACGTGGTATACGGACGGCCCCTTTGCAGTCACTTGAATTCTCCTGAAATATCTGAAGTCATATGAATTTACATGAAGTCACATGAAGTCACTTGAAGTCACTTCAATTCTTCTGAAGTCACTTGAAATCTCCTGAAATATCTAAAGTCATCTGAATTTACATGAAGTCACATGAAGTCACTTGAAGTCACTTAAATTCTTCTGAAGTCACTTGAAATCTTCTGTAGTCAGTGAAATCTTCTGAAGTCATTGAAGTTAGAAGTAGGTGTGCTCCCAATCAATCGAGTTGTCTACCCCTTGGTGTCAATTTTAGATTGCGTGACCTCAAAGAACTCTAAATTCTCTCATATGCGCTTTCAAGCGAAAATTTTGCGCCCCATTGATAAGTGATTTATCAGATTTTCAAATTGGGGAGACATTTTTGCGCTAGCTGATTAAGAAAGTTATAGTGGCCAGGGCGGTGGGTTGGGGAAGCGTGATGTAGGTCTAATAATTATTTGTGACAAAATCTTGTTATCACCACTTTTCAGTACTTTTTGAGTACTTTAGCTGCGAAAATATATAGCGGACAATTTTCAAAAAATTAATGGATTTTCATGAAACTTGGCATCTAGGGGCTTTTGGGGTATCTGATAACGAATCTGAACACAGATTTTTAAAATTCAGAATGGCGGATTCAGCATGGTCAACAAATGTCGAAAAAATTGTTGGATCTTCATCAAATTTGTCACTCAGGGGTTTTTAGGCTTGCGGACTACGAATCCAGAGCCAGATTGGCTAAATTCAAAATGGCGGATCCTTTATGTTAGACGACTTTACAAAAAATTGTTGGATTTTCATGAAAATTGGCATCTAGGAGTTTTCGAGGTTGTTAATTTTAAAAGTTAGGGTCAAATAAAAAAATTCGATTTAAATTTAGCTGTGAAAAATGTAGTTTACTATAACAGGTGCATCTTTGAGGATTCAACAGTTTCATTCGCCATATTGGATCCTCCATTATGAATTTCTGAAAACCGACTTTAGATTTGTGATCAGCGACTCCAAAAACACCCGAGTAACAAGTTTTATGGGAATCCAAAAGCTGTTTAAAAATTAGTCTGACATATTAGACCCACCATTTTAAATTTTCTAAATGTGACTTCAGATTTATTATCAGAAACCCAAAAAACCCACAGATGCCAAGTTTCATGAAAATCCATGACATTTTTTTAAAACCTGTCCGCCATATTCGATCCGACATTTTAAATTTTTCAATTCTGACGTTGGATTCGTTTTCAGCGACCCTGAAAACCAAAGATTACCGAGTTTCACTTTTCTAGTCTCCATAAACTTCCTACAATTACATTTATTCTGTAAAAGCAGGCATTTTGATCGCTTTGTTTATTTATAGCGCTCGCTATATTCGCATATTCATCATGATCCTTCTTAAAACATCAACACTGACATCTGAGAAGTCGAAATATGCTAAAAATTTGCAGAGGTATTTTTAAAATTGAATGTAAATCCTGAATAATAACTAAATCTACAGTTAGAATCAGAGTTCATTTCACAAATTTGATCCACCATATTGGATCCAAAATATTGAATTTTATAAATCTGATAATAAATTTAAAAACAGCAATCCTCAAAACTTAAATATACCAAGTTTTTTGTAAATACAACCAAAACTTTTGGAAATAATGAATTTTTCTTGCAAAAAGTGATTTTAGAAGGCTAAATTTTAGAAAATTTTAGAAGGCTAAATTTTATAGGTCACGAGTTATGAAAATTTGTCCCTTTCCACTCGAACACATATGTATTTGTACTTCATTACACATACACTCTTTTCTCATTTTTCGTGAGAAAAAAATTTTTTCAACCATTGTTTAAATGATACGCTTCACACATATTTGATGTATTTTCTTTGTGACGATTACTTTCAGAATATCTTTTTATTTATTATTAATGGAAAATTTCATTAAAGGAATTAGGTTTATAATGTTCAATTATTTTATGTTAGAAATGCTCCGAAATTGTCCAAAATCAATTTTATGTGGGCGCATTATTTTCGTCTTAATTTGTTCAAATTTGTGCAATCAGCTTTAACCCCTAAAAACTAACCTCTTTGAGGCCAGAAAATGTTTTAAATGAAAATAATCAGTTAGGTCAACTTCAGAAAACTCTAGGTTAAGTTTACAAGCCCTTTTTTTGCAATGTTTGCGTTAAAATACTAGAATTGGATTCTAAGGGCTGTCGAATATTACTGTTGGATTCAAAACTTTACTTGGAGTTTTGTGAAGGTGACCTGAGTGATTATTTCCATTAAAAAAATTTTCTGGCTTTTTTACTTGGAGACCTATGGAATGTTTTTATTAAAACCACTAGGGGTGTATTCTAAGGGTTGTCGAATATTATTGTTGGATTTACAACTTAACCTGGAGTTTTGTGAAGGTGACTTGAGTGATTATTTTCACTTAAGAAATGTTTTGGCTTTTTTACTTGGAGACCTTTGGAATGTTTTTATTAAAACCACTAGGGGTGGATCCTAAGGGTTCTCGAATATTATTGTTGGATTTACAACTTAACCTGGAGTTTCGTGAAGGTGATCTGAGCGATTATATTTTCACCTAAAAAACCCAGTGGGCACAAATGTCCAGAAACGTTATTAGAACGTTCTAAAAACGTCCTAAGTCAGTCCAAATAACGTTCCTTGGACATACAATGTTCCAGAGACGCTTTAAGGACGTATTTGGAACATGAAACGTTTTTATAACATCATTTGGTCTGACTTAGGACAGTTTTTGAAACGTCCAAATAACGTCTTTTGTCTTGTACGTCCAAGAAACGTTCTTAGGACGTTCTAATTACGTTCTTAAATTTGGTGCCCACTGGGAATTGTCTGGCTTTTTAACTTGGAGACCTTTGGAATGTTTTAGTTAAAACAACTGGGGGTGGATTCTCAGGGATGTTGACTATCACTGTTAGATTTAAAACTTAACCTGGAGTTTTGTAAAGGTGACCTGCGTGACTTTCTTCATTTAAAAAATTTTCTGGCTTTCTCACTTGGAGACCTTTGGTATGTCTTCGTTAAAACAACTAGCGGTGGATTCTAAGGGTTGTTGAACATTATTGTTGGATTTAAATCTTGACCTGGAGTTTTGTGAAGGTGACCTGAGTGATTATTCTCACTCAAGAAATTTTCTGGCTTTCTTACTTGAATATTATTGTTGGATGTACAACTTAACCTGGAGTTTTGTAAAGGTGACCTGAGTGACAATTCTCAAAGGGGGGATGTTTTAGGGGATGAAGTTGATTGCACGAACAAATTGAGAGTAAAGGGTTGAGCCCGTATAAATTGGGTTTTGGACATTGTCGGGGCTGGCGAAATATTTCGCTGGCCCCGCTATGGTGTTTGCTGCATAGTGGGTGGTTTTTAAATGTTGAAGTTTGTTGCAGAAATTTGAACAAATTAAGACGAAAATAATGCCCCCATATAAAGTTCATTTTGGTCAATGTCGGTAGTGGCTGACGAAATATTTCCATGGCCCTGCTATTTCGTTTGCCTCACAGGGGTAGTTTTTAGGGATTGAAGTTGGTCGCACAAATTCGAACAAATTAAGCCGAAAAAAGGCTCCTATATAAAGTTCATTTTGGACAATGTCGGGGCTAGCGAAATATTTTGCTGGCCCGCCATCATTTTTGCCGCATAGGGGGTAGTTTTTGAGGCTTGAAGTTCGTTGCACAAATTGGAACGAATTAAGACAAAGTTGGTGCGCCCATATAAAGTTGATTTTGGACAATTTAGGGACTGGCTGGCGAAATATTTCGCTGGACCGGCTATGCCGTTTGCCTCACAGGGGGTCGTTTTTGAGAGTTGAAGTTTGTTGCACACACCTGAACAAATCAAGACGAAAATAATACGCCAGTATAAAGTGGATTTTGGACATTTTTGGGGCTGATGAAATATTCCGATGGCCCTGCCATGGTGTTTCCTGTATAGGGGGTAGTTTTTAAGGGTTCAAGTTTGTAGCCAAAACTGAAAGAAATTAAGACGAAAATATATAGTCCATACAAAGTTGATTTTGGACAATGTCGGGGCTGGCGAAATATTTCACTGGCCCCGCCATGGTGTTTGCCGCATAGGAGGTAGTTTTTAGGGGTTGAAGTTTGTTGCACAAATTTGAGCAAATTAAGACGAAAATATATGGCCCATATAAAGTTGATTTTGGATAATGTCGGGGCCAGCGAAATGTCTCGCTGGTCCCGCTAATTTGTTTTTTTTTTAGAAATCAGGTACTTCTGGTGTTACACAAATTCTAATTTTGGTTGAACAAATTCTGCACTAAATATTTGGCCCAAAAAATGTTAAATTAGCGTGGATGGTGGGGCCAGCGAAATGGTCCTGTGAGAAAAATAAATTACAGGAACACAAACGCAGGAGTTTGCAATAATTTTGAAGGTTTAAAAAACTGCTGTTAAACATTTTTTTATAACACATGCATGATTTCAGCCCTTTTCGACGCCTATGAAGCAGGCTAAAGCTCTAATTTTTACTCCCTAGGGACTGAAAAGTGACATCACAGGTGAATAATGAAAATTATACATCTATGAACTCACATTTTATGATTATCAGCCCACTCGCCGTAAAAAATGTGAGGAAATGTTGGTTGCAGATAATAGAATTTTGCGGTTATTTATGGAAAGTTACCATATATAGCTGTTCAAATTACCGTAAATTACCGAAAATTTTCATAAATTTCCGGAAATTTATGGAAATTAAAAAAAATTAATTTTGGGTAATTTACCATATTTACCTGTAAAATTACCATAATTGACCGAAAATTTCCATAAATTTCCGCAAATTTATACACATTTTTAAATTGAATTTCGGGCAATTTTTTAATTGAATTTTTGATCATTTGGAATAAGTTAACATAAATTTCATGCTTCTTTATTCAAAATATAATATTGACTGAAATAATGACTGTATTTCGCGAAATGTCTGAAATCATCCATTTGTTATAAAGAATATCGTATGCGCCAAGGGGGAGAGGCATTTTTTCCCCTAGGTGCATAATATACTATTTCATTTCTCGAAGACTTGGATATTTCATCCGGACCCCTAAATGAACCATTTAAAAAAAACGCGCATTACCTACTTAATTTTTATGAGAAGACTTTTTTCTACTGATCTTATGCTGAAAATGCTTGTGCTCCTAGACATTGTAACATATAGTAAGAAATTGATTAGTTGGAAGGAATGACATATCACATGTAATTAATTAATTTAAGAAATTCATTAATAAACAACCAATCAAATAAATTGGTTGCTGAAGAAAATTATGGAAATAATTTCAAAAAATTGCCCAGTACGTTAAAATTGAGTAATTTAAAAATGAATAGCTAATCAATTAATGTATTAAAAAATTGGTTCATTATTTAATTTTTTGATTGAATGAATTACTTTTGTTATGTAATTATTCTCAGCATAAGATCGCAAGAACAGCATTTCTAAATACTACGTTTTATTTTTTATTTTTAATGCAAAAAATGTTCACATTTTAGAATCAAAATATTTTTTTATTGATAAAGTATCATATTACACATTTTTAATCAATCACAATATGTTTTTTCCTGCAAACGTGCTAAAAAATTACCAAAAAGTAATCAAAAGTGGTGATGACAAAATTTTATTATGAAAATTATTTGTCTCTCAATGGTATCCTCAACGTAAATTGGAGCTGAGACGATTTATTAAAACAATCTGGACTTCAGTTTTTTGCCTCTAAAAACAAGCAAAAATGATCAACTTTGAGAGGTCTTAGTAATCAGGTTCAAAGCTGCACGGGGCTTTTTGAAACTTAGTGATTTTACGCTGTGAATCCAAAAATGTATGGATTTTTTTAAATACCACAGCGCGGAACCTATTACAGATAGCAGGTTATTTTTTGAGTTTTATAATAATTTTTTTTACTTTCTTGTTCCTCTTGGACAATCTCCTCTATAATTAAATGGGAATGATCCTGCCTGGCGACGGTGACTTTTGGAAATGTTAAAAGAAACAGTTTGCCAATTGATCTGTTATAGAGATTTTGATATTTAAAAAAATATCCCTTAAGAAAGATTTCTCAATACAGTACACATAAGAAATTAATTCCTTCTTTTTTTAGTTTAATAGTTTCATACTTACCAGGGTGGCAGCTTTGAAAAGCTCTTTTTTATCTCGGAAACCTCATTGGCTAAACTGGTCAATTTTTGTGACAATCACCCCTGATATTGAGAATTAGAGCCCTTTAGCATAAACCATATTCAAACCATATTTTACAGTTATTTTGAAGCTATTCTCAGTACTGAAAATAAGTGTCCAAAAAGCAAAACCTTTACTACACGGTAGCCGCAAAATTTAATGCAATTTTTTTTGTATTTCTAACTTCTTCAATTTTATAAATAAAGTAAAGTTTATTTTAAATATTGGGATTGGAAATGTATTCTTTGTTTAGATAAAACTTGCAGAGACATACATTTTTTGTTTGCGCATAAAATAGGAGCAAAAAGCCGTAAATTGCATAATAATACAAAGTTTCGAATTTAATCGGGAATTGGTGGGGGGGGGGGGGCTCAATATACGGATCTATTTTAGCTTTGAAAGTTAAAGTAATAGGATATTCAGAATCAACTTTAACAATAACATTTGTATTTCATGTTAATATGCTTATATTTATCATTATTAACTACTTTTTTTTTAAATATTTTCCAGGTCATTGTCAATGCGGCAGTGCACTCAAATGCATAATTACCGATTTTGATGGCCATGACTTCCGATTTGATTGTGAAGTATTCAAGAGCAACCCCAAAGTGGCATGCAGTAAAATATATTTAAGGGAATCAATTCGACAAGAAATCGGTAAGGAATTGGGACATAAGTTCGTGCAGATGTACCGGATTAACAGAGCTGCCGAAGAAACGGAATCAGGAGATGATGAACCTGCCGATTTATACAGTCAAGAAATGTTGGCGAGGGTCAAATCCGATCAACTAGCTGCAGAGCACATTGATACATTCCCATTACGAGCCATCGAAAAGCTGAAACGATTCACGATGCCAAATACAATCCACTTTATTGGAACGGATCCTCCTTTTTTAATATACTGGACAAATTTTCAGCGCCAGTTGTTTAACAATTATGCAGACAGGAAACCGGCCTGTATTGCAGCCGGTGCATCTGGTTCAATTTTCAAACCCATAATTCTTTCAGATGGGAGTAAATCGGGACCTCTATTTCTATATTTAGCGGTTGCAGGTGACGAAGAAGGACACTTCTCTGCGTGTGAAATGATCACTGCAAGCCATAATGCCAATAAAGTATCTTTTTGGTTCTCAGAGTGGGGTTCAACTTTAAAATCATTCCCAAAGGAATTTGTTTGTGATGCCGGGAAAGCGATACTGCTTGGAGCAGTGAGAGCTTTTGCCGGTTTTTTGACGATAGACGAGTATGTGAAGGCATGTGAGGCACCAACATTGCCTCGTATTTATATTAGGATCGATGCCACGCAGTTCATAAAAACTTACGCAAACTTACTAAAAACAGTAAGATCAAAAGCTGTCCGAGTTTTTTATAAAGCAGCGATTGGATTAATAATCAAGGTACGAGATCCGGAAACTGCGAAGAAAATATTGAAAGCCATTCTGCTCTCAGCAAGGTGTCCTACCGACGGAGATTTAGGAGAAAATACAAAAACGCAGTGCCAAAAGATGAGAGAAGATTTAATAGCGATGCTTCATCCTGACGATCTAGAGGAAGAACCCGAAGAAGTTACGGAATATACCAAACTGGCTAATTTAAAGGATAACGAAAGTATCTTGGAAGCAGAACCATCAAATTTTACGAGCAAGTGGCTGCAATGTGCTCAAGAAATAGATCAGGAAGTTCAACGCATAGCTGAAATAGAAAGCAAAACTCATATTAGCGCGTATAAATTTCCTGATCTTGCACATAAATTATTAAATGATATGCGATACTTCACTCTGTGGTCTTGCATCGATAGAGACAGGTTTGGATATGGACGAATCCCTGCATCCAGTGCTGTTTGCGAAAGCGAATTTAAAAATATAAAAAAAGTTTTATTGGACGGAGAAAACCTTCCCATACGGTTGGATGATTTCCTGAAATTACACGTTGAGAAATATATCGCAGGACACATACATATTGTTGGTTCTCGTCAGAAGAGAATCACTGCCAGAGACATATCCATTTCTGCTGATGAAGAATCCTTTCCCAATGTTAGCGCAGTGGAAGAATCATTTCTTTCAGTTTCTCAATCTCTTGAACCATCAATGGAAGTAACGGGAACTGACGGCGGACCACTGGGTGTTGTGGACAAAGTGACTCTCCAAGAAGAGATCTCTTTGAAGAACGACTGGTCACCTAAAGAATCAAATAAATCAAATACATGCAGCTTATGTAACATGATTGTTTTCATTGATGGTACATTAAATGTATCCCTGGACAGCGATTACGAACAACTTTGTCCAAAATGCAAAACAAACGATAGCGCGCGAACTATTTTGGCAACGAGGAAAGAAGAAAACTGGAGAGAGCTTGTCAAAGGAACAGAACAAAAAACAAAGAAAAGAAAATTGGAAGAATCTGGAATGCCCAGACGTAAATCAGGAAAAATGTCTCGTCACATTGACAATGACATTCGCACGTTCGACGCCCTTTCGCAAGAAAAATTATCAAAAGTTCCTATTTTGAAAAATGCATCTTGCGGTAAACTTCAGGTAAAAATAGTTTTTTTTAAGTGGAAGGGGGCTATTCTTATATTGGAATTTAGGTGTTTTTTTTTCGTTTGATATATTTTCATTTAAAATATAATACTATCACCTGGTGTGCATTAACGAATAGCCCCGTCATGTTTCACTAGTGATTAAAATTGTTAATATTGTTAACATAAATATGTTTTTTATTACAGAGTGTGCAGATAGGTAAAAAGCATTACTCGTTGCTTAATACCTGCGCCTTTGACAGCATCACACAAATATTGCTCGTCGCAGCATATGATTATCGACCAATCCTACAAACGCTGAGGAATTTCACGGAAATCCCAACGATAAATCTTGTCACGTACATTATGGACAAGGGGATCAACGCTCACTTCTACCGCTTGAGAGCCGAAATCCTGATAAATATCGTCTCAGAAAGAAATATTAAAAAAACTTTTGGTACATCGTATCTAGTAAGATGTGAAGGAGATGTCAGGGAATTAGCAGAGACCATGTTTCGGCTGTTACCAGGTGTGAGGGTAGAAGCATTTTGCGATAAGGACTGTCCAGCCGAATTTCTCGAAATGCCTTCAATAATGGTGCAAAGTTCCACCTTACGAGATGCAGAATTCGTAGATGTTATGAATCACCATGACTTTTTGTGGTCGAGACCGTGTCCAAAGATTAAAAGTCACGGATTGCTGAAGAACGTTGTAAGGAAAACGGGTAACTACGAATAATTTTCTTTGAATAATTTTAGGTAATCTCTTTTACACTATTATATTATTCATTATTACGTCTAAGTAACCTGTTACTTTGATCAAGTAGGTCCTTTCGTATTCATGGAGATCAGAGACCAGTGTTTGCTGAGCTTGCAGGAAATCCCAGCCACCTTCAATGACCCGGTCAACTCAAAGAAGAAGTTCATTTTGCTTGGAATTGTTCACTATACTCCACCTGATGACATTATGTTATCGAGCACTTCAATGGGGCATTACACTGCCTTCTGTCTTAGGAACAAAGATTGGTATATTTATGATGACTTGCAACAATCTTCAAGCAGAGCAGACGTGAAAAATGATAAGGTGATACCAATCATCCTCATTTACTATAAGGCGGATCATGATTTGCGGTAGTGAATTTCAACTACAGGCAATAACGGCATTGTCTATGCTTCTTATTTTTCACTTTTTCGAATTTCTTCACTCTGACCCCCTCTGCCAATTTCGATTAAATGCCCAAGAACAAATTTCTTTAGAATTTTACAAAAATCTGTTAATATTTCGGGGTCGCGCAAAGAACATTCCATTGACTTAAAATGAGAAAAAGTCAGCTTTTTATAAATCTAATATTTAAATGCGATTATATGTTAAAAATAATTCCGTCCTTTAGTATATTGTTAACCAGTGAATAATTATTTATGAAAAAAAACGTTAAAAAAGGCTTAACGAACCGCAATATTTCTTTAAGGACACATAAGAGTGAAAGCTTATGAATCATTTTTACTCTCTGACGACTTCTGAACAATATACCGAAATACGGAATTATTTGTAACATATTATCGCGTTTAAATATTTTATTTCCAAAAAGCTCACTTTGTCTCATGTTGAATCAATGGGAAACTTCATGGTCTTAACGCGAACCCTGAATATTACCCGACTTCGCTTAAATCTGAAAACAATTTTTTGCATTCAAGTAAAACTGGGGGGCAGATATATTCTGAAAAATGCCACCAAGTATAAATGAAAAACACCCTAATGTAAGCATTACATTGTCAATCATATATGCGTAAGATATTGTGCATTATAAGTTCCTTAATAATTCCAATTTATCATATTTGTTTTGTCCGAAATTAAAGCAATGGACTGTATTTGAACTCTTCATTCTTTTTTCTGACGGATAGTAGTAGTAGTAGTAGTAGCATAAACGTTTATTCTTCAGCCTGTTGGCCTTAAAAAATTGACTTGCTTACACTTTCCTTATTTTTACATAATTTTCCTTAAAACTAAGCCTTAAAACTAACATCCATCCATACCTTATATTTAGCCTTGCCTTCCTCGCCTCGCTTCGCCTTGCTCGCATGTCCCTACTCTCTCGCTTCCGCGTCTATTACCTAATGCTTATCTACTATTTACAAAATTCACATCCTACTTATATCTACTTCCTCTCTTATTTACAATCTTTCCTCCTCCATTCCTCTTCCTCCTTCCTTCTCTTCTTTTCCATCCTACCCAACACTCCCTTCACCCATGCTACTGTCCTCTTGTCCCCCCTTTCATGCATCAATACCTCCATGCTCATTTCACTCCTTTCCACCTCTGCACACTCGTCCAACCAGTGCTCCACTGTTGCATCACCCTTCCCACACAGTTCACACATCCTCTTCTCACTCGTGAGCCAGAACCTATTAAAATCCTCCATGCACCCACACCTCATCCTCGCTATCAGCTCCTGACTTCCTTTCTCTCCTTTCTCACACAAATGTTGCGCTCTCGCCCTTGGCATTATCCACACATAGTTCCCGTTTAACCTTGACTCTCTTATTCTCTCTTCCCCTGCTGCCTTCTCTCTCTCCATGCCATTTTTCTTAACCAACTCATATACCTTCCTTCCTTCCTCATGCACCCCTCTCACTTCATCCATCTGTAGTCTATTCGTTCTAAAATACCTTTCCCTTTCATCCTCCATCCTCCCACCCCCTCTACTGTTCTCCTTCTCCCACCAACACTCCCTCACCAGCTTACTTCCCCCCTCTTCCAAAAATTTCTCCTCATATTTACACGCCCGACTCCCCGCTAGAACCCCTACACTCGTTCTCCCCGTCTCCCTCCTGACAATATAATTAGGCGTGTTCCTTGCCAGCCCCAATGTCCACTTTACATACCTCTCCTGAGTCCTATTTACCTCTTCACTTTCCTTCCACCCCCATACCTCTACGCCATACAATAGCACACTCATCACTAGCGAGTCAAACAATTTCATTCTCCTTTCAAAATCATCTGCGAATAACTTCTTTCCCAACTTCCAGATCTGCCTCATCACCACATTTGCCCTCCTCACTCTCTCTTTTATGTGACCATCTACTCCCCGTTCCTCCTAAACACGAAGCCCAGGTACACAAACTCTTTCACCTCCTGCACCGCCTCTCCCTTCCGCTTCCACTCCCCTCCCTTATCCCTCCCACCTCCTTTTCTGAACACCATAACCTTAGACTTTTCCGCATTCAGCTCTAAACTCTTTCTATCCAGGTATCTTCTCAACCTCTTCATCATCTCCTTTAAGGCCTCTTCGCTTTTTGCCAGCAACACTATGTCATCTGCATACGCTAGTGACCAAATCCTAACCCCTCCTATCCTGACTCCTCCTACCACCCCGTCCTCCAGCTTACTTTCCATATCCGCAATTAAAATTGCGAAAAGCATTGGGCTAAGCGGACGCCCTTGCCTTAAACCCCTATCCATCCAAAATCCCGCCGAAATCCCCTCCCCTCCTCTTACCTTATCTTTGGTCTCTTCATATATCTCCCTTACCCTCTCGATCAGGCCTCTCTCCACTCCCCTATCCTCCTTCGCCTCCCACAATCTTCCCCTATCCACCGAAGGAAACGCGCCTTTGAGATCCACGAAAAACGCGTACACTCTTGACCCCTTCTTCGCTAGTTCTCTATCCACCACGTGCTGTAGAACGTAGATATTGTCGATAGTACTCCTACGAGCTCTAAAGCCCGCCTGCGTCTCCGGCAATATTCCTTTCCCCTCGACATCCTTCCGCAGCCTCTCCGCCACCACCATCGCGTATATTTTATACGCCGTATTCATTAGCGTA
>CAKNWT010325205.1:10321-21118 GCA_932066315.1 Andricus coriarius | reverse complement strand
CTGCTGCTGCTGCTGCTGCTGCTGCTGCTGCTGTTGCTGCTGCTGCTGCTGCTACTGCTTCTAATACTGCTGCTGCTGGCTACCTGAAACAAATTATGCCTGTCGACTGTGCTAGCACGCTTTATATCCTCAGATCCCCACTCACTCATCACCATCCCACACACGCGAAACATGTGGAACACCAGTGGACGTGGATTGACCAACGGCGCGCGCGTGCAGGACGCACTGGGGCCACACACAGTTTGTTGGTAAGGTACGGACAGACTGAGAACCAATTCAAGGACCCTCAAATGCATTACCGACTGTTGATAAATTGATATTAGTGCTGGCAGAAAGTACTGAGTGATGTCATTAGTTATTTACACCCGATTGGTAAAATGATAATATGAAAAGTTACCGACTTACCTGTTTGAGCGACTGATGGTAACATTGTTCCCTACCTTACCGACCGACAGTAAAATGATAATATAAAAACCAGCGACCTCAATGCTTTACCGACTAATGGTAAAATGGTTCCCTGCCTTACCGACATTTAGAAAAATAATAATATAAACATTACCGATCTCCCTATTTTACGGACTGATAATAACGTGGTTCCCTACCTTACGGACATACGCTAAAAGGCTAATATAAAAAATTACCGATTTACCTGTTTTACGGTCCGATGGTAATAAACTGTTTTCCCGATCAATGGTCACTTAGCACGGAACCAAACCTTGAAATGTTAACTTAGCAGGGATCCAAATTACCAACCTCACTTTTTAACCGCCATAGAATGGAACAGAAACTTATAATGTTAAGTTAGCAGAAATCTCAAATACCAAACTCACTGTTTAACCTACTTACCATGGAGCAGAACCTTAAAATTACCGACCTCACTGTTTTACCGACCGATGGTATAATGCTATCACAGGAGAAACCTGAACTACCAAACTCACTGGTTTACCGACTGTCGGCAACTTAGCACGGAACAGAACCCTCCCTTCATCGGTGGCGCCATCTGTTGGTGTCGGTAACTTTCGACGGTTGGCGTCATCTCTCGGTGACTGATCTCGTACTCTTATAGCCCTACTACTCAAAATAATCAGTAAATTCATCAAAATGAGCAGGGAGGGATTGATCATTGATGTGCCATATATTAAGAAAGGCTATCAAGTCTTACAACAAGGAGACAAAACCATATATAGGGCAACTTACAAAAACCAGCCCTGCAATAAGAGGTGATTAGCGTACAAACCTTCCAGTACCAAAAAGTGTACATAAGGAGTATACCTGAGCAAGAATAACAGATGAGAAGTTACGATTTTTCCTGTTCAGAGCGTCGTAATCCTATCAGCAAAGTGAATTAATATATTAAGTAAGCATAACAGGAGAATCAAGAGAAAAATAAAGTAATCTAGCGCTCGCAAGTGGAGCCCTTTCAAAATAAAAAAGATAAGATCTACAATAATTGCCAATTTTCTAATGAAAACGTAAAAACAATATAGAATATGCAGAGCAATGAAATAAATAAAGTAAATAACCATCAGTATGTAAGATAAAATGACTGCAGGCCATATTCTCGACGATGTCTATAGGGAATATTTTCTTCTTACGTCGAAATTATCGTAGAGCATCCAGGTCCCGAATGTCGGAAAAAAAATTCTTGGCGCACCATCAGATTTACGGCAAAAAATCTTGCTCCCAGCAATCCAGAGGTATTTTATTTTGTTGTTTCTTCTCAGTTGCAACGCAAGACTGTAGATCTGCCGGTTGGACGCAGTCAGTGACTCTCTGATGTACAATGCTCGATCTTCACTCCGACCAATAAGTTTAGTCGAAAGACCACGCTTTCTTTTACCTAGTTCAAGTAAGTTCTTACAAGTAGCTATTGCAATAGCTGGAAGCGAAGTGCGAGAAGCAGTGTAATTTGCAGATCTGAGCCTGTATACAGTTGTCAGATCCTGCTTAGTAAGGGGTACCTCCAAGGTAGAAGCGATTTGACAGATGGTAGCTAAAAGGTCCTCCCCCTCCTTCACCTGCACGAATTTTGTTGACGTCAGACACATTTGATGCAGTCGTTTCCTCTGGTACAGAAATGTGCTTAGCGTTGTTAATAATATCATCCTTCATTCCCTTAATATAAATGTCAAGAGATTTATTGAAAGTGGTCTGATCATACTTGAATGCATCAAACAAAGCTTTATTCTGCGACAGACCCGCCTTCAACATTTCGTCACCGCATCGACAATAATTGCCTCGACTCCAGGCACCAGAACCACTGACGCCGCTCCTGAGGTACTTCCTCCAATATCATCAGCTGCTGAGGAAGTGTTAGATGGTTTTCGGACATGTTGAGTATTCGGCGAAATTTCGGCTACGGTGATCACTGAGCAGCTTGAACAATACCAAACCTCCTCCTTTTTTTCACTTCTCGAAAGATCTTTGCTCGGCAGGCTTAGGCAATTCAAGTATGCTAAGGCACCACACTTTTGACAAGCAAGTGAGTCTGCGAACCCTCTCGTGATCAACTCGTTACACACTAAACAGGCCACCATCTTTGATTTCCAATGTCCACAACAATCAAACTAAGAAACACAAAATTTACTATTTTCTGACTAAAAGCCACTCAGAAATGCATCAAAATAGAAACCGCGTCACTAAGCACAACCCATAAGCAAGTTATAATGTCATACACTTACATAAAACCAAAGCAATTAACCGAAATGTACGGAGCGACACGAAACGCGCCTATCCGCGAACGACCAGGACCGTGTGATTGAAAAGTGATTTTCATGAATGGATTTTTCAAGGTAAAGCTTACATTTTCAGGGAACATATGCGTTATTACTTGAAGCCTTTTTTTAATCGCATCATTATTTGACATTTAATTAATTGATGGATGTTGCATTTCGACTAGCGTAACTCATACCCTGGGGTACGGTATTGTAAAATAAAAATTATATAATATAATAATTCTGGAAAATAGAATCTGACGAAAAAAAATTACTTTAGACATTTTGAACTCTAATTTAATGTTTTTGTATTAATTAAAGTAAAGTATGTGCAAAAGCAGTTATAACCTCTTACTCCCTGATGAAATCCATGGGCGCCCCGCATGCCCCATACCAGAAGTAAGATCAAATTCCTCACCTATTAAAACCTAACTTTTTCATGCTTTAGGTATTTCAAAGTATGCTGCAATTGTTTTAATTCAGCCAAAGAAATTGCATTAAATCACTATTTTTCTGAACAGAGAAAGCTATTTTATGTACAAAACTAATATTAAAAGCAAAAAACGCGGGCGTTATTTGTAATTGTCACGGTACCCGCACCAGCACCATACCCCACTCCCCCCCAATACTTTCTTCACTTGTTCATCACTTATCAATATTATAACTTCAAAAGTTTTTCTATTCATCTCATACAAGTTTCACCTAAGAGTAAAAGTAGTATTAAAAAATCCAAACCTGAAATTTAATATGTGCTTTCTCCTGTAATTAAAAATTTGTTTCTAACATCTTTTAAGCTCTAAATGTATCTTATATACTACTATGATTTCATAAAGTATCATTCAAATCGAACAATCCTTCTCTAAAAAATAGATGTGTCACGGAAATCTGGAAAGCATTGTTATCGCTTTTTCGCAGTTCCGATTGGTTAATTAAATAAATTCGAAGAAAGAAATCTTGCTACATGTATACACATAATTAATGATTAAGTTTCAATTGAAGGTTAAATAATAATCAAAAATTATATTTTTTAAAGAGGTGAAAAAATATCATTCTTTAATACTTTCATTGCATTATTTAAATTGAAATAATTATTTTTGAAAAATAAAACTTACTCTCTAAGGTTAATTTTTTCTTGTTCAAGCCAAAATTTGACCTCTATTTTTATTTTTTGATCCTTTGATATGACAAATTTCGCTTCAAAATAGACATTATAAAGGTTTTTCATATTTTTGCAGATAATTATCTCCTAAAAAGATAAAAATGTCTCAAAAATAGCTATTTTGAGGTTTGGTATTTGGTTACGAATAGGTTGAAGTTCGTTTTCATTATTCGGTGACGCAAAGTCGTGGGGTGATTTTGTCATCCAAAGATCATTGGCTGCCCCTGCCTTGTACCGATGTGTGCGCCGTAAACATGTGTGCGTCCTTGCAACAAACGACGGCTGCCCGCTTTTTAAGCCTCTTTTTAATTGGTCAGCCACCAACGCGGGCGAGACCGTACAGGGACAGTGGTCCCTGTCACTTAAAATATCCAAGCGTGGGAGACTTGGAATAAGTAAGTCTTGGAATAAGTGAAAGTTCACTGTATTTGATTAATATCATTTTCTTTACAACAAATTTTACTAAGAGAAAATGTAGCTAAGTTTCGACCCTATCAAAAATAACAATAATTTTAGGTGGGAACACGTGAGATTGGCGGTCCTCTTGTCGAGGAGCTGTTCACAGAATTTTTCCCCTGTGCTTTCTAGATTAGGGCCTTCAGAAGTGAGTACTCGAGATGAAAAATGTTTGATGCATTTGGCTCACACCTAATATCGAAGTCAAGGCCAAGTGTTTCAGCAGCCTCCTCCGCTGCTTGGTACAGAAACGCTCCTTTGCTAACTTCTTCGTGTTCCCTGACATTTTGAGAAGAGGGTCTCATCCATTTGCAACTATATGCGCTGTACGCAGAAAAATCCTCTTGTGAAGACATTCAAGATTGAGTATTCAGCGACCACACTGACGGCATGAGATGTGAAGTCGAGGAACAGACGACTTAAGGTGCATGCTTTTGCTCATGTGCATAACTTTTCGTGACCCAATATCGAGGAATCTGAGCTCGTCCTTCGTCCATGGAACCACTCTAAATGAATAGAGTACTACCGGGACGGCAAGCATGTTCGTCGCAGATACTTTATAATTCGACAACATTTCGGCGGACCAAGTCTGTCGGATAAGACGTTTGTATTTACATCGGAGAGCATTCTTATTGATTTTTCCTCCTTTCAAATTAACATTGGAGCAATTTTTAAACCCAGATTCTATTCCAATCTCTTGAGTATACTCTTTGACAATCTTTAAAGCTAGATTTAGTTGCTCTTTATTGTTAGCATAGATCCATATAAAATACTTGAGTGACCTTATGCCTTCGATTTCTAGTTTTGTCACAGTAGTACCCTTAGGAATGGCAAAGTTCGAGAGATAGTGCCAAGAATCTGAGGAAAAAGAGGAGAGGGCTCATGGTGTCGCCCTGAAAGACACCTCTCTGAAACGTGACGTTGTAAGTTGTCACACGATGTTTTCAAGATCAGATAGTAAATCTGTTTTTCCAAAAGCGGCATCAATCTCTCTATTCACCTAACGAGGTGTGGATGAACCTTCAAGCTTTCCAAAAGACAGATGATAAGTCGATGGGAGGCTGAATCGGAAGCTTTCCGTTAGTCTTTCCGTTGCAGACACATCTATCGATGAGCTCTTCGGCAGGAGCACTATGTATCCTTCCACTTTAGGTTCTTCCGGCTTTCGATATGAGGTAAAAATGCGGGCCAGATGCTGGTGGATTGAAGGAAATTTCTTCCACCAGAGGGTCTTGATACCATCTGGTCCTGGAGCAGAATAGTTCTTCATGACTCTTAATACTTTTTCCACCTCCTCGGTAGTGATAGGTGGGCATTCCTCCTCAGGTGTTATGAGGGCAGTGCATAGCTCCTTGAAGCTATTTATATTCTTTGCATTTTCTTTCAGTGAATGCGGGGTTTTGTAAACTTTTCTCCACAATGGCTCGACCTCCTGTGGTTTGAGCGGAAGGTCGACAGCAACTGAAGGGTCTTGGAAGAGTCGAGATTGGTCAGAGAAAAACTGTTGATTTTCTCTGACCCGCCTCTCGCTCCGCTGTAGACTTAGCCTAGCGTTAAATAGGACCCATATTCTATCAACAATATGCTGACCAATGATCAGCAGCTTTGACTTGCTAAGTATGTGATGAGGGATCCGCAGTTCGCGCGCTAACTGTCGGACCCAGGTAATGAAATTCTTGCCAGATGTTATGCAGTCAATCACACACTGAATGCGGGACGCGTACTATCTTGCCCAGCCTATCTTGGTTCTGAGTTAATGCATTCCTCTTTTGGTCTTATGATCAGCCGTTGGTTTTGTTTTACGGTTTGCATCCGCCAAAGTTCTTGCTGCATTATACACACTACAAGTGATAGTCCAGAGGTCAGATTCTTCGGAAAAATCTCCACGAATCTCGTCATTCAGTTCAGGCAGATCTTTGGGCTTGAGAGAAACCTGGATTTCGATATTTCTCCTCGTCCTAAAAAATCGCTCTTCCTATATTGGATACCTGCCTGCGGTTGGTCTCAGTGTCGCCTCTCTTTTTCGTTTGCCGACTTGTTCTGGCTTCGGTTGAGTAGGCAAGAGCTCTGGGTGTTTCTCGCACCACAGAGTTTGCAGACGCGCCATGTAACCTTCTCGTTTAGGGACCATACTGGCATCATAGCACCCAGCAGGTTGTCCCTGAGTCGATCCATCCACTCAAAACTATTGATATTTTAACGGTCCATCGCAATGACGATGTCTTGATTGGCTCCCCCAACTCTAGGGTAGTCGCCATTGTTGTCCGAACCATTGTCGGGAGCCCTGCGCATTCGATAGTTTTGAACCGTTCTTACTACAACTTTGTTTGGTGTTATCATTGTTGTGTTCACATGCAGCCAGGGAAAAGGGTTCGACCATCCTTGTAGAGCTCTGCATGCAAGGATAAGGCCGCATACACTTCGAGGTCGCCCGGTATCTCAGAGTCACCATTTGAGACACCTCACTCAAGTGCCATTCAGCTTTCGGCAAGGTTGTTACACCTTCGATTGGGGGTTAATTCCTTCGGGATCATCCCTGGACAATTTCCCGTGACTGCTTATTACTTATTGTAACCATATTCAGAAGGAGCCTTGATACAGGGCAGGGTTGCCAGACGATTTCATACGCTTCTTGGCGAACACTTTTTCAGGTTTGGCGATTGGCTTCTGTTATGGCGATTTTTGATTCGAGATGGCGATTTTGTGGCGACTAGTGAAAAATTTAATGAAAATACACTATTTCTTAATGTCATGGAAAACACATCCTCGGTATCTTGCCAATCAAGAAACGGCATCCGCGACGTAGTCTCGGGCGGACGGAAAGTTATATTCTTGTCCAGGTTGTAGCTTGGTTTTAGCGGTTCATCGAAGAAGGCGGAGAAAATGGCGATTCCACTTACTTGTGCAATTATCAGATACGAGGTGGTTAGATGTCGGGAGAACCTGCTCATCCATAAATGTGTCTGTAAAGCTGCAGCATCCGATCAGCGTTACCTATCGTTGGCCTGGATCGAATACTGGAAAGTTTTCGATTCAAACTCCCATAGACTTATCATCTGTCTGTTGGAAAGCTTAAAGGTGCATCCACACATCGTGAGGTGCATAGAGAGCTTAATGCCGCTTTGGGAAACCAGATTTGCTATCTCATCTGGGAAACATCGTGTGATCACTGAATGTGTTAGCTTTCAGAGAGGTATGTTTCAGGGCAACACCATGAGCCCTCTCCTGTTTTCACTCACATTATTTCCAGTATCTCTCGCACTTCGCCATTCCAAAAGGTGCCTCTGCGGAAAACCTGGAAATCGAAAGCATAAGGTCACTCATTGTATTTGACATGGATGAACTAAAGATGTATGCTAAAAATAAAGAGAAACTACATCTAGCTCTAGACATTGTCAAAGAGTACACTCAAGAGATTGGAATAGAGTTCGGGTTAGAGAAAGGCACTAAGGTTTATTTGACGAAAGGAAAACTTAATGGCATCCTCGAAGACCCTGAGCTCGTAGACAGAAACGCTATACGACAACTTGGCGCTGGAGTGACATATACATACCTGGGCGTGCCACAGAGCCGGATTCAGGGCGTGACATCTATAAAGGATACTCTCCGATGCAGATACAAACGTCTCATCCGAAGGATATGGTCTTCCGAACTGTTGTCAAGGCACAATGTATCTGCGACGAACATGTTCGCCGTCCCAGTAGTACTTTATTCGATTGGAGTGATTCCATGGACGAAGGACGAGCTCAGATCCCTCGATATCGGGTCCCGAAAGGTTATGCACATTAACAAAAGCATGCATCTTAAGTCTTCTGTTCCGCGACTTTACATCTCATGCCGTTAAGGTGGTCGCAGAATACTGAATCTTGAATGCATTCACAACAAGATTATTCTGCGTACAGCACATATAGTCGCAAATGGACAAGAACCTCTTCTTAAAATGCTCAGGAATCACGAAGAAGTGAGCAAAGCGGCGTTTCTATGCAAAGCAGCCCAGAGGATGCTAAAACACTCAGCCTTGCCATTAATATCAGGGGTGAGCAAAATGCATCAAATCTTATCAATCTCGAATACTCACTCCTGAAGGCCCAGATTCAGAAAGCACAGGAGAGAAACAGCCGCGAACAGCTCCTCGACAAGAGGATGCCCGGCATCTTCCACAAAAATGTGGAGGATCAGTGGATGTCGTATGAGCTAACGTTTGCTTTCCTTAAATCATCCTGATTAAATTCGGGCACGGAAAGTTTCATTTTGGCATGTCAAGACGGTGTCATTTCCACTCTAGCATACTAGCATATTCATACTCTAGCATAGTAAGAGAGACAATTGTCGAAAATGAGAAGTGCTGAGCAATATACTGGAACTTCATATTCTCGACAATTATTTCTGTTGCGCACTCGAGGCCTGACATAGTTCTCCTTGACTTTGAGCAGAAAACCATGTTCGTTATCGAATTTTCGGCACCAGTTGGCAAAAACGTCATAAACACGGAAAAGGAAAAGAAAGAGAGGTATAAAGACCTTATACCGGAGTTTCGAAGGTTATACACGGAATATTCTGTTAAGCTAATCATCTTGATCATCAGCGCTTATGGAGGTGCCGATGTTTCACTGGTTGATGGTTTGAAAATCATCCCTGCGTGTCAACAAAATGCTGAGACTTTTGCGGGAAGAATGCAGAAGGCGATCGTCCTTGGGTTTGTGCGTGTCCTCAGGATGCACGAGACTTTTGCCGGATCACCATATTGCATTCGTCGCAGACTGTAACCACCTATCTCATGGTCGTGAGGCGTGGTTACAGCTGAAATTTTAACGCGGTTTCGCTGGAAGCGGGTGCAATTTTTCAGATTAGCAACCGCTCCCGGCGAAATTCTGCGGTTGTCCTTATTACAAAATATTAACTGTATATATAATTGGTGTTTCGGTTAATAATGTCGATTTTGCTAAGAGATAGCGTCACTAATACATTTTTTGGTATAGACTAATGTCGTATATGGCGTTTTAAAAAGAGTAAACATACGCCATGGAGCGACATTTTTTTATAATTGTAATTGTACAAAAAACTTAGTTTTTTTTGCTTTGAAAATGTCGAATTTTGTGTCAGAAGAATACTATTTGCGGGGAAGTTTAGTAACCTTCTTTTATTTGATGAAAACGGCTGATAAAAGTTATCGATTGTTGGTTGAAGCTTATAGTGAACATGCTCTCACCCATAAAACTTATAAACGATGTATTAAATGCTTTAGAAGTGGTGGATTTGATGTAAAAGACCAGGAGCGTCCAGGTAAGTCAAAAAAGTTTGAAGATACAGATTTGCAAGCATTATTAGATGAAAACTCAACTCAAATGTTGAAACAATTAGCAGAAGCATTGAATGTTGCCCAATATACCATTTTCGAACGTCTACACGCACTGGGAAAGATACAGAAGGAAGGAAAGTGGATTTCATGTGAATTGAAGGAAAGAGACATGCAAAGGCGAAAAACCACTTGTGAAATTTTGCCAAAATGTGAAAAATGTGCAAAATATATTTTAAAAATTATTTGGAAAATGTTTGATGGAACGTTCTATCCCACCCACGGAATCCATTCTTTGACAGTAAGATGGAAAAAATTCATAGTGAACGATGGCCAATACTTTGATTATTAAGGACATTCATTTTGTTATGGAAAGAAATGCTCAAATTTTGCGAGAAAATCGACATTATTAAATGATACACCTACAATCTGATTCACACATCATATCAGATTTTATGTAAAATCTATTTTTTTTTAATTTATCCTCTCACTTTTCTGGAAAATATACCGAGTTTCGGTTTCGATTCCTTTGCAATCGAACCGAAAGGCCTATGACAAAACCACCGGACGCGTTCTCGGGTTGCGGATAGAGGGGTCCTAAGGGGGTCCTAAGAGGGGTTTCCCAAAGCGGAGGCGTAACAACGGTGCCGACAGCAAAATTGCACCTGGGTGAGGTGTCTTAGACGGTGACTCTGGGATACCGGGCGACCTCTCAGAGTGTGCAGCCTTATTCTTGCACGCGGGGCTCTACAAGGATGGAAAAACCCTTTCCCTAGCTGCTCCTGGGAACAAAAACGATCGAACGCGCAGAGCATCCGACAATGGGTCGGCAACAGTGCCAATCGCCCTAGAATTCGGGATGCTGACATTAATTTAGATGAAAACACGACTACGAACATTATCCCTGTTCACGGAGGCTATCTAGCGCATATGAGGATCTACCATCACACACTGTACAAGTCAAAGCTGTTGACAATCAAGCAGCATCTTGTTCACGAAATACGTGTGCTATCCCATGCAAGGAGGCCCAGCGACGTGGAGGCTTTATGCAAAGAGGTGTACAAGATCCCGAAAATACCGTAGTTGATAGAAAATACTAATAAAAATTATCCGCTTTCAGAAGTTTTGCGTCAATCTCATAACATCTGAGGAGAAATGTCTGTCAATCACGG
>CAKNWT010325196.1:0-22146 GCA_932066315.1 Andricus coriarius | reverse complement strand
ATGGGAATTCAATATAGAATTAGCGAATTGTAGGCTATTTTCTACGATAGGACAATCGTAAAATCTACCAAACGTGGTTGAATTTTTAGTCCAGCCAGCTGTCTTTCTAATCAAATTCAAATCAACTCCAAGATTCTTAGCCGTAGAAGTAGCTGCATGTCGCATACTATGCGCAGAAACGATTTCTGTGTCAATTCCGCTTTTTGTTAAGATATCCTTAACCCAATGACTCGGACAGTTTCTTGTCTGGATAATATGGTAAAAGTAAAATCGGTTGCGCTTTATTGCGGCCCGACGTTTTTATTTGATCTGTAATCCAAATTTCAATTGCAGTTGGAGTCTTTCTAATTTTACTGATTTTAATAGAAGCAAAGGTTTGCATTCTATGACTTGTAGTGAGAGCTAGTAGCGTGACAAGCTTTTTGGATGAATCTTTAAAATTCGAGTCTTCATTAGTCGGTTTGAACGAAAAATAATTTAGAACCACTTGCGGATTCCAGGTGTGGTCGTATCTGGGGCGAGCTGGTCTTAATCTCGAAATTCCTTTAAAAAACCTTTGTATTCTCTCATCGTTAGTGATTCGAGAATCTGCAATCAAGGATATCGCAGACCTTGTACAGTTGATTGTACTATACGAAGAGTCTTTTTCGTACTCTTGAGTAAGAAACTTGAGAATCTCAGGAACTTCTGTCTTATAAGGATTTATAGAGTTGCGTAGAGAAAAGATCCACCATTTTTTAAGAGCCATATCATAGTCCTTCATCGATGAGTTTTTAATAAAAGTCACAGATATTTCAAGTGAGGTTTCTGGAATTCCTTTTCCTCCCAATGCTTGCCGGACAACCTCCCTGCCACCAGGGTAAGTTGTTTCCAAAGTGGATGTGGTTCCCTATTACAAGAAAGTAGAAGATTCATTTTTTGCTCAAAATAAATCGGTTTTTGGATCAGCACTGATTGAAAAACAGGATATCAAGGCTGAGTAGGCCAGTCTGGAATAATTAAAATACCCTCAGATTCCTCAGATTTTATTTTGTTAAGGACCTTTAAAATAATTGCAAAAGGTGGGAAAGCATAGAAAAAGTATTTTTTCCAAGATAGCGTAAAAGCATCTGCTGCTACAGAACCGGGATCCTTTTCCACGATACGTAAGGCATATATTTATTACTTGTTCGGCTAGCAAATTTTGGTTATTTGGTTTTCCAAATTGTTTAGTTATTTTTCTAAAAGCAAAATCAGCTAATTCATATTCAGTTTCAGGCAATAATTTTCTGGATTCGAGGTCTGCCTCAAAATTTTCTTTCGAGCTAATATAAGACGCAAATATAAAAATATTTCGTTCCTCACACTATTTCAAAATTTCTCTAGCTGTCTTATTTAAATGAACTTATTTAACTTATTTAAATGAACTCCTCCCATTTTAATAATGTAACAGATAGCTGTTGTATTATCTATTCTCAATAGAACATCACAAGAATTTAAATTTCTAGTAAAACAGCGAAGGCCAAAGAGAGCAGCTTTTAATTCTAACGCATTTATATTAAGCTGATGCTCATCCTAAGTCCAAAAACCGTGAACTTTCTCAGAACCGCAGACAGCACCCCAACCAGTAAGGGCAGCATCTGTGAAAATTTCGATAACAAATTCGATATTCTTAGAGATTTAAAACCGGACATTATATTATTTTCCTACCATAATCGGTCGTTCTTATTTAATCTTGACATAATTTGAACATCAAAGTTGCCTTCGTTATGAAAAAGCGCACGATTCTTTTGTCTCTCGAAGTCTTTGGTATATAACCAACTGTAAGATAAAGCAGGACAACAAGCTACAATGGAACCGATAAACTTGGCAAAGTCCCGAATTTCACATTTTGTTAGTTTTTGAAATTTTATAATCTGATTAAAAATAGCTAGCCTTTTTGGTGTAGGAAGCTTTAGAACATTGGGCATGCGTTTAGAGCATTGGGAGTGCGTTTCGCCAATTACTAAAAAATCATCAAGATAAATAACTGAAAGAAACCCCGACTTTCTGAGATAGGACACTATTGGTCTCAAACCTTCGTGAAAAATGTAAGGGGCCGTGCAAAGGCCAAAAGGTATACAAGAAAATTCATAAAGTTTATCATCAAATTCAAATCTTAGATATTTTCTATGACTTACGTCAACCGAGATTGTGTTAAAGGCATCTTTTAAATCTGAAGTTGTCATAAAGCAATCTTTACTCATTAATCTAATCGCAGTTTTGTGATCTTCCAATTTGAAATGTTCTGTGTGAACAAATTCGTTTAATTTTCTCAAGTTCAAAATAAACCTATTCGAACCGTCCGGATTCGGAACTAGAAAAATGGGCGAAAGAAATTGGCCTTCCAGAGGAGTACATTCTACTACGACTCCCTTTTCTGCAAGTTCAGAAATTGAGGAAAAAAGCTGGATTTTTTCCGATTTAGAAAAATTTATGTTATTCAAATACTGTTGATGTGGGATTCTATGGAAGTGTATTTTATAACCATGAACCCAAAATAAAATAATCGGGTCTGAGCAAATTGTTTTCCATTCATGTATAAAATACCTGAGCCTACCAGCGACCGTACTTACTGAATTATTTAATTCCTCCTGAAATACCTCTTGTTCCTGTTGGCTGTCTTCAACTGAGACTGCGGCTGATAAGGTTGTTGGAACCGACGATTCTTCACGAAATCCTGTCGAGGAGTTTTTAATGGTTTCTGCCCGCCTCGCATCTAAAAATTGTTCTTGTGTTGGTAACGAGGCAGGCTCTTCGGGGTTTTTAAAGCCGTTTGAGGTTTCGCCTTTACGGGTTTAAATTCGTTCGACGTGCGATCGACTAACTTTGCTGATTTGACCTTTTCGACAAGATCGAAGCCAAACAAAAACTCATCTGGAGTAGTTGCAGCTAAAGCTTTTTTAAGAGGTGGCTTGTAGTTCACCAAAACTCGGCTTTCGCTTTTGCCGAGGCTGCTATGCACATCGATAGCTTTTCTTGCCTCAAAGCGATTCTTTTATCTCTGGACTGAGTAAAATTATGATTTTTCTTCAGAAGGCAAGCTGGGCTGTTTTATTTCGTTCCAGCGGACTTCAAAGTCATGGTGGATTGGCGGAGCTAGCGTCTTATCTTCGGTTAGGCGCTATCCGAGTATTTTCTGAACGCTCGTTGTAAGAATCTTACCAGCAGATGAATCGATGTTGGCAGAAGCACTGGTGCCAGGAACTGGATGTGTAGTCGTCCCAGGATGTACATAAACTACATTTGCAGTGTTGTCTGTAGTATTGGTTTCTGCGTTGTCAGACTTCTGCTCAGGCAATAATGTGCTCTTATTCCCGCTGTCGGAAAAGTAGAGATCTGCTCCGCCGATAAGATCATAATCAAACCATGATCAAGAAGGACCTGAATCAAGGAAACAGGAAAAAATAAATATTTCTTGCTGGAAAATAAAAATGTTTTTTGCAAATAGCTTAAAGCTTATCAAAATATTAAGTCAGCATATAAAATTCTTTTTATGTTAGAATCATCGAATTCTAGCGGGCTAGAGCCCGCATTAAGAACAATATCTTAAAAGAAGTATTTTTGGTTAGACCAAAAATTTTTACTGGGTTAGAGCCCGCATTAAGAACAGTGTCTTAAAAGAAGTATTTCTGGTTAGACCAAATATCTTCACAGGGTTAAGGCCCTAATCAAGAAAAATAGCTTGAAAGAAATATTTTTGGTCAGATCAAATATTGAGAATGGGTTAGAGCCCAATTTCAACCTTATCAGCATATGCACAATTATGTTTAGGTTAGGACCATTGCATTCACACTCGTTAGATCTCTCGTTGAGAGAAAATTCTTAAAAGAAAACATTTTCGGGTTAAAACAATGATTTCTATCGGGTTAGAGCCCGTAATTAAGTCAAATATATTAAAAAGCAGGATAGATCCTGTCAAGCAATTTTTCATGTGCTGAATCATAACAACGGATGCCATCTTAGGTCGAATCGAGATGCTTATTGACAACGTTCAGGTTAAAGCCCGAAAAATGGACTCCAGCAGATATTTTACAGGTTAGAGCCCGATAAATAATACCAGCCAAGAACATGTTTACAACTAAAAGGGAAAACGAGCTTACCTGGATTTACTGATTCTGACCTAGACGAATCAGAAGCAGACACTCTGTGGCGCCTCGCCTTTACTTTCCTTGCTTTCTTTACATCTTTCTCCAGTTTTTTAATTCTACTGAACTGGAAGATGTAGAGGACGACGGCGAGCTGTTGTGTCTCCTCTTTTTTCCTTTTCCCATTGTAATAATTATTAAATTTAAGTATTTGAAAAACACTTCTAGTGTGACTGACACGAAAGAAAACAATGGCAAGGCTCGCGTATCGCAGAACAGAAGAGGAACGCGCGTCATATTTTTTCTATTTAACTTTGAAAATCGTGGATGTACTGACCGGAAGTAGGGGGACTTCCATTTGAGAGGTGTCTTCTCCAGTGAAGAATATTAAAATATGTGCAATTCCAAATTTTTCTTTTACACATTGCAATAAGCTTCTTGTAATTCAAAAGAAAACGTTTATAAGTTTATAAGTCAATACTATTAAAAAAATTATTTTTTTTGAGGTTCACTTAATACTTTTTCATAACTAAAAACTCTAAGCAAAACTAAAGATTTCAGAACAAAGGCAACTTTCTAGAATTACTTTAAGAAAAGATAGTTATAAGCAATAATAAATTGTTTAAACAACTATGTTTGTTAACTTGCATTATGAATTACTTCATTAAATAAAAAGTGTGTAAAAAATTCAAAATGTTGGAAGAAGACGCAACTTATCAAAAGGTGGAAATTTGAAGAAAAAAAACCGCGACTTCCTAACTCCATTCTAAGATAAAAATTGCTAAAAACAATAATAAACGGTTTAAAAAATTTATCTACACATCTGATTATCAGTATAAACGATTTGTATTAAGAAAGCCGCTAAAAAGATAATTGTGAAGAAAAATGTTGAGCTTCAACTTGATTCCGCTAATATTGACGATTCTGAATAAAATGTACAAAAACGTATTTTTTTAATGGGAAATACGTTTTAAACTTAATTAGGCTTGGGCTACCTCTAAATATGATTCTTTTTCAAAACAAAAAACGTGGATTTATTTTTCTGTGGAATCGAACTAATTTCCGGGCGATATGAATGCAAATTCGAAAAAAAATTTTTGGACCGCCCTATTGGTCGAATCCACGGAACGAATGACCATTTCATTGTTACGAGATTAAGGCCGGTTACAAAAACTGAAATTATCAGAGCATGGCTTGCTTACTAAAGCAATTACTGAAAGACATTGCAATATTTCATTAGTACAGAACTGTGCCTATTTAGATTAGAGCATATGTTTATCCGCCGGTCTATAAAAATTATCATTTCCATACCTTTGATTTAGTTTCTATATCACTTTACGATTTTACAAGTTCGGATCCAAGTTTTTGGAAATAAGTAAAATTGAAATGTCACATACAATTCTGGGAATAGCTCCACTTATTCTTATTGCAGTTACGCCTTTTTAATCTTGATATAATTTTCACATAAACTGTTAAATGAATGACAAATTATACTTTAGAAACCTCTGTTATCATTATTCTTATTTTATTAGCGCTTTATTCAGCCATTTAACATTTTTATTTTAGCGCTACACTAGATATATTTTTTACATTATAATCAGAGAAGATATTAGATTTGTGAAAAATGTGGCCCCCCCCCCCCCCACTTGTTTTTGTCAAGTTTCTACGTTTTCAGACCACCTGAACCCGACAAATAGGTTTCCGCGAATGCTTCTCTCTGTGTATCTGTCTGTGTGTCCGCCTATATGTTGCTTAGTGTCGTAAACTGAAAATCAAGTTTGTTAGCCAGCCAGTTTGGATCAAAATTCAGAAAGATAGCGCATTTTCAAAATTGTTGAGACCACTCAAAAAAAGAACAATTTATCCTCATCCACAAATGTGGGGGAAGTACAAAGACTGAGCGCGTAGCGCGAGGTAAATACGCAACCGATCCCGAAACGCGAGATCCAACTATTTTGAATCTTTTAAAATTATGCAAATTTTCCACAATTCGCAATTTAAAACAGGCCTGAGACACACTATACACTGCATTGTTACTAATTAATATTAACACTTAAATAACTGATACGTAGTATTTACAAAGAACTCTGGAAAATAAATTAAGTAATATAAAACAGTAACATCGGTTTGGAGGGTATACTCTCACACAGAACAAAATTGTGCTGAAATTACAGGGTTTTCAGTCATAATAGGGAAAGCATACACTTTCTGTACCGAAGTTTTTGCAGAGTTTACAGAATTTTCAGTTATATGATGAATTTACGGATATTTTCTGTTACAGTTAATGAGATTTTTTGTTAAATTGCCATCTTTCAATCATACAATCTAATCGCAAATTTTTTAAATCGCTGAAAATTCAGTGAACTCTGCGGAAAGTTCAGTAAGCTTTACAAAAAAGCTACAGTGTCTCTATTTTGACTAAAAATCCTGTTTGGCTTGACGCTTACTTCGTTTCGACGCGCACAGCTCAATAAATCATAGTCCTTAAATGTTACTATAAATGTTCTTCTCATCGAATGCATTTCAATTCAGACGGATTTTACATTTGAAGGCGCAGAATATCTTGGGCTCGAAATATGTTATTCTTAGAGAAAATTAGGCGATACGTATTTTATCGATTTGCAACAAACATTGATTCTAAGAAGTTATGCGTGCTTGAATGTTTATTTATTTCGACATTTTTTTCTTAAAACCTCTATAACTATTAACCTCGATGAGATATTTATGTCGCTTTTCATTTGATTCTTATAGCGTTTATTGTCATCTTTCCTAATCCGCCGGAAAGTTTTAAGAAGATTTTAAATTAACATAATGACGGCAGTTTAAATGAAAAAATGACAAGTAAATTTTCTCAAAAAATCGACCATTATATTTTTTACCCATTTTTTTTTAAATTGTACTTTGATATAGAATATATCTTATGATTTTTATGCGGGCTAAATAACATTTGTGGAGAGGAGAATTGTTTTTCATACAATGAATTCTTCTACTTTGTCTCGCAAAAAATGACATATAAAAAGTTAAGATAAACGTTTGGACGTCTGTAAAAGTTCTATGAAAAATATGTGTTGTTCTTTAGCGATATGTTTCAGCGTTTACAAGAAAAATAGAAAAATTACATTTGTAGGAAAAAAAATTATAATAATTTTTTCGTTCATATATGGATAGAATATTTACTACTCATGCGTTGATCCCCAATGTTTATCTGATTTGAAAACATCTTAGTCTCATTTTAATGTTCATTATTTGAAATTCAAGTGCGCAAGGTGAAAATGATCATTTTTATCGACCGATGGATAACCATATGCTCTACATCTAATTCAGCATAGTTCTGTAATCTATTTAGTAAGGCTTAGTATTCGAATTATGAAGCCTTCCTAAGCAGTAATTTTAACTAATTACTACTAATTCAGATTTTGGGAGTAGGTGTCAACTTTTCAGCACAGCAATACTTTTGTATACACTTCCAAATTCCCTTTATTACTGCAAAAATATTAAACGATTTTCATGAATATTTTTTCACATTCTTCTAATTATATGAGTAAACTAATTCTGCTGATTAAAATTGAATCAAGCCATGCTTTGATAATTTCAGTTTTTTAACCAGCCTTAACCTCATGACAATGAAAGGGTCATTCGTTCCGTCATTCGACTCGCCGCGGGGTATCTGTCTCCTCTCATCTAAAAATGGTCCAACATCAAGATCAGAAAACACAGTCATAGCTAACACTGATCTTCACTGCTACTGTACTTACCTTTTTGATTATGAATCAAAATATAAACATTTTTTCGATAAACCGGCTCTTGTCAGTAAAACAGAATAATATTTAGATGATGTGTGCAAAAAATTAGACAACAATATTTAACTGAGCGGCAAGAAACTGGAATACTGTTTTCTGACTCTAATAAATCCCCTTAATCCCTTGGAAGCATCAAATTTGACGTTAAAATTCAAAAGAAAAAATGTAATCCACTTTTCACCATGTTTTATCTTGTGCACTTCACTCTCCACGCATGTTCGAAATATCGCAAACCAGTTTAAACTTATTAAAAAAATGTTTAAATTCAATAAACAGCAAAAGTGACGCTGAACGGCTCAACGACATTCGCTCATTCCGAAAATGGTGTCGACCACAGTGCTCACTATTCTCGTATCCTTTCACACTGCATGAATTGCGCTGACCGTGACCTGGCGTCGATAACCGAATTGCTTACCGTTGGCGCCCTTAGTTAAAATGATTAAATGTCAAAATCAATCGCTTACAATAAATAATAGGCGTAAAGTTTTTAAAAATAATTCGTCGGTCACAAGAAAGACTTATAAAGTGAAATTTAAATCAATTATTAGATTTTACTCCCTAAAAATAATTGTTTTATTATAATTTTAAAGAAACAAATATATTTCTTATCTTAGATATGAATTTACAATAATTCCTAATATTCCTATGCACTTTACATTTATTATTTGTTGTGAACATTTAACTTACATACCTAATCATTTTTAATAAGCGCACCAACGGTAATCAATCAAGTTGTCGACGCGACGTATGTGTAATGCGAAAGGATACCAGAATTAGGGGGCATCGGTCTCGGCTTTTTAATTTTCACGTGCATAATGACGCGCAAATATTAGCCCTCCACGAAGGGCCATCTGCTGCTCCGTGGATGCTCGAAATGAGTGAAAACAAGATGATCGTATTGACCATCTCGCCAGGATACCTTGACTATACCTGATAGTGGGTCTGATCTTCTTATAACATTCAGCCCGGCCATACAATGATAGTCTCTCTGACTATGTCAAAAAGATTATGGAAGCCCCTTCAGACCATCTGGAAGAACGGACTGGCTCCCTAAATTCTACATTTTGGCCCAAAATGAACAGCGTGTATTTAATCAAATAGTTCAAAATTCAGAAATTAGGTCTTTTATTTGCATTCCGTACGTGGAAGGTCTATCCGCGCGAATAGCGAGAATTCTCGGGCATTAGGACTGGGGCGCCAAACCTGTTACGAGGGGAAGGGTTCATGGCGAATAAGTATTAGTTGTAAATAATTCTAAAAAGTGAATAAAAAAGTAAAAAAAGGGTAAATAATGTTAGGGAAGAAAGTAAAATAAAACATAACGTTCGCAAATCCAAATTCCGCACAAATAAGTTTATATTTGTCCACGGGCCAGTCTACGGAAATTACTGACGATATTAAGAAATATGGATTACGAAAAGTGTGTCAAAAAAATAGCAATCATATATATTATATATACTCTTGTATATTGTGCAGTTTAATGTACAATAATATGTGATTAATCTTCTGGTGTAGAATAAATGATACCATAGAATAAGTGTAATTAGGTATTTTTGTCTGGAAATTAAAAAAAAATCGATTGAAATTTTTTTCAGACTTTAATGAGGCAAACTATTTAGGTTTATATATTTTTAGATTCTTATAAAATTTGAGATTCATTGCAACATTTTTTTAAATTTCAATTTCTCTATCCTTCATGATATTTCGGAATTTTCTTTAAATAATAGATCAAAGCCATTTGCTAATTCTTTAAAAATATTAAAAGTTTGTAATCAATTTTGAAAACTAAAATGATTCAATTTTATATTATTTAATTTCATTCGGACTGTAGCGATGTTTTTGAAATTGCATAATTAAAATAATAAGACGCTTCCTTTTGTAAGATAGTCTTTATCCCACCGACGCACAACATCTATCACCTCATTTTTTTGAATTATTGCTAAAAAAATTTTAGAATAAATTAAATTAATCTTAGCATTAAAACAGAAAAAATTACTTGAATGTGATGTTCCAAATTTAGGCGAGTTATTCTCAGTTGGGACGTGATTAAGTATGCGTTTACAGGAATTTACGCCATGAGAAGTTTCCTTGAAACTTTGAAACTTTTCAACGTCTTGGATCGCTTCTAGTTATAGCAATGGAAAATATATGGAAGCAGATTACGGCGAAGTTGATGGATTCGTTGGTATTTCCACAAAACCTGCACCGGTCAACCACGTCTTAATGTAACACGTGATTGCGATCATTTCTGGCATATAATTTTTCTATGATTTCCGCCCTGATATTAAAGGCCTCCTCTGAGGACAAATTCAAGGGCGTGTAGTTAATATCCGCTTTACAGATGGTGTTATAAAGCGCAACATCTCGCTTTCTGTTAAAATAGTCTCGCAAGTGTATAACTTGTGACCTACACAGTTTCTTAACAACTATAACGCCCCCACCCCCTCTATGTCGGGGTAGAGCTGCCCTTTCAATCACTCAACCTTGCAAGGTCGGCTTTAGACCATTTGATGAGCCAAAAGGCGTACATGAGGGCAGGGATGGCATAGGTATTAATTGCCCTGATTTAGTTTGCCGAGTTAAGAGAACTCTTCAGAATCAATCTGAGTCTTGTAGTTAAGGCAATCGTTAGGCTTTTCTTAACTATCGTATGCTGAATACCCTTAGATTCGAGAATACCCAGACATTTATATTACCCGCCCTCAATACATTGCCTCGATGTCATTATAGAACTCGTTCTCCAGCTCTGCTGTCCCTAATTCCCTTCTGGTTAAATGCACTATTCTGCATTTATGTAGTCCAAACTTCATGCGGGTATCATTGGAAAACTTCTTACTGACATCCATCACTTCCAGCAGTTTCTGGTCTGAACGTGCGTATAGCTTCATGTCATCCATCATCAGTCATTATGAGAAGATGTAGGCCCCAGAACTATGATCATGGTTCTTTAAAGCAAACAATCCCGATGCAACCGAAACGTGTACGTCATCCACTCCAGTCGTGATCCTTCTATCCTATAAGGTATGAAAAAGCGGGAAATTCACGCAAAAGACTTCGTACGACACTGTTCCTTGGAGTCGGGTCTCTAGCCGCAGATGATCTTACACGGCAGACAGCACAGTTAGAGATAAAGGTTTCACCTCTGGACACTTTTTTTAGAGCTAACAATCTTTGTAGAATGATATAAAGAGCAGTGTTTTATTGAACAGACGGAAAGGATGAGTAGAAAAGGTGGAATTTTCCGGAATCCACTTTACTCGCCGTTCAAGGTGCTCTTTGGCTGTTGAAAGAGCTCTTATTTTGTGCGTCCATTGCTACTTGATTGTCAACAGTTTACGGCAATTCAGCATGTGATTTGCTTTCCTTAAGTCTCGAACAATTGCTCTAACTTTTAGAGTGAATTTTTTATTTGATGTTATGCAGTTAATCACACAGTGAACATGCATGCCGTCTCGCCGTTTTGATTGTAACCCGAAGCTGTGCAATACCCTCGCGAGTCTTACTCAGGCCTACTGAAGTATAAATACTTCTTTTGTCGCTAAGCAGGAAGACCGCCTTCTCGTAAACTACACAGTTCAGAGTCCAGAGATTAAAATCTTCGAGGAGCTAATCAGGGAGAGCAGTATTAGCTTCAGATCATTTTCCCCTCTTGAGAAAGACTTTTTGGTGGATTTTTGATCTCCTAGTTCTCATGTTGGCATAGCCGACTATCTGCAAAGCTGGTCTTGCTGCAACGGGTAGTATGTTTGCTGGGGGATGCTGCTAAAGAGCTTTATGTATCTTACGGCTTATCCTCTTCGCGCCGGTGAGCTTCCTTGTCAACAGTTAAGGATGTACCTCCTACGTTGGAGCGATTATTTAAAACGATGTTTTCGCATTTGTCTAGGGCCATTACTTGGTCGTCGCCTTGGTTCGGTCTTATTGCTACTACCAACTGAACCATGGCCCCATCCGATAGAGGCCTATTGTTTGAGGGTAAAGAAAAAAGTTTCCAGTGCTTTTATTGGCCCAAAAAAAGCGTTTGAGAAGGTAGATAGAAGTAAACTTTGGGAAGTCCTGAAAGAGTACGGAGTCAATGGATGGCTCCTACAAGCAATAAAATCAATATATGCTGGTTACAAAGCGAGTGTAAGGGTAAAGGGGAAACTAAAGTGACTCGTTCCATATTATGCAAGGTGTTAGGTAAGGACGCGTGTTAGGCAAGGGTATGTGGGTTAGCGTTCGCTGATGATAAGGTTGTTATGGCAGAGTCAATTTAAGACATGCAAAAAATGTTGAGCCAACTGAATACAAGCATGAAGAACATAGGCCTCAAAATTAACGTTAATGAAACAAAAATGATAATGTTTGGAAAAAAGGGTGGAAAAACAATATGCAAAATTGTCCTAAACGATGGAAGACTAAAACAAGTTGATAAGTACGTATATCTTGGTAGCCTATTCACAAATCGCGAAAAGATAGATGGAGAGTTAGATAGACGTATAAACGAGGGGACAAAATTATCGGTAGAGCAGGACCCATTATCAGACGTAACAATATATGAAGTGCAGTGAAAAGGGCAATACATAACTTTATATTCATACACTCTGTGCTGTACGATAGCTAGACCTAGACCTACCAAGAAAAGGATAAGAGTAAAACTAACGCGATTAACATGAAATTCCTGCGCATGATGTACGGTAAAACGCTGACGAAAAAGTGAGTAATGAGATAATCCCCAAAGAATATTGTGTAGAGGAGATACTAGTTCACATATGTGAAAAAAATTCGGTAAGATGGTTTGGGTATGTTGAGAGAATGAAAGATGAACGACTAACGAAACAAGTGTATCACGGTCAAGTAAATAGCAATGGGCCCGGAGGTAGACCGCGAAAAGAATGGGCAGGAATTGTAAATAAAACCCTAATTCGAAGAGACATAAGAAGCCATAGAAATACAAGAGCTTGCCCGAAAAAATGCATGGGCGTGAAGGCAGGAAGAGAGGTATGCCAAGACAGGAAAGTGTGGCGACAAATAGTTTATAAGAAATTCATAAAAGGGGAGTGCTACACAAGACCTTGGATAATAATGGGACCGAGTGGGGAGCTTTACTTGATAACATTGTGAAGCTCTTCACTTGGGGTTGGGGTGATCGCTACAGAGATTGAACAGCGACCTGGCTCGGAGCAGTGTTGCGGAACGAACGTGTTATTTAAATCAACCACACGTGAATCCTAGATCAATCTAAAAATCTATATCCCCTCCCCCACATTACACTCTTCCTCACCGAGTGAGTCACTCTTAACCCGAAAGGGATATCGCTTAATGGTATAATAAAATCATAATAATCAATCACTTGCGCCTTTTCATACGAAAGGTGGAACAACTTCTCGTTTATTCGAATCTTTTATACTACTTCGCTTATTATTCAGAAGCGGGTGTTCATGGAATTTAAGGAACTTGTGAGTGACTTTCGCGGACGTCGCGGAATTAATGGAATTCATGGATTTCAAGGAAATTATGGAATTCACAGACTTCAAGGAAATTATGGAATTCATAGATTTCATGGAATTCATTGAATTTACGAAATTAATGGAATTCAAGAAATTTATGGAATTCACGGAATTCATTAAATTCAAGAAAAATATGGAATTCAAGGAATTCATGAAATTCAAGGAAGTCATCAAATTCAATTAAGTCATGAAATTCAAGGAATTCATTAAATACACGGAATTACATGAATTCACGGAATTCAAGCAATACATGGAATTCAAGGAATTCAAGGAATTCATGTAATTCAAGGAATTCATGTAATTCAAGGAATTCATGTAATTCAACAAATTCATGGAATTCAACGAATTCGTGTAATTCAACGAATTCGTGGAATTCATGGAATTTAAGGAATTCGTGGAATTGATGGAATTCAAGAACTTCGTGGGATTCAATGAATTTAAGGAATTCGCGGAACTCATAGTATTTATGGAATTCGAGGAATTCAACGAATGCACGGTATTTATGGAGATTCAAAGAATTGATGGAATTCAAAGAATCTATGGAATTCACGGAATACACGGAATTCAAGGAATTCATGGAATTCCTCGAATTCATGGAATTCCAGGAATTCATGGAATTCAAGGAATTCATGAAATTTAAGGAATTCATTAAATTCGCGGAATTCATGAGATTCATGAAATACACGGAATTCAAGGAACTCATGGAATGCAGGTCATTCACCCAATTCAGTTCGTTCACCGAATTTTTGGAATATGGAACTGAATCCATGACTTTCCTGAATTTCATTAATTCCTTGAATATCATGAATTTCTTTAATTCCTTAAATTCCGTGAATTCCATGAATTCCTTTAATTCTGCGAATTCCACCAATTCTGCGAATTCCATGAATTCCTTGGATTCCAATAATTGCATGAATTCCTTGATACCCATGAATTCAGTAAATTACATAAATATCATGAATTCCATGAACTCCTTGAACTCCATGAATTTCTTGAATTCCATGAATACCTTGAATTCCAGGAATTCCTTGCATTCCGTAAATTCCTTGAATTCCACGAATTCCTTGTATTTCATGAATTCCCTGAATTCCATTTATTCCTTGAATATCATGAATTGCGTTAATTCTTTGAATTCCGTAAATTCCATGAATTCCTTGATATCCATAAATTCGGTTAATTTCATCAATTCCATTAATTCTGTGAATTCCTTGAATTCCACGTATTCATTGAATTCCACGAATTCCCTGAATTCTGCGAATTCCTTAAATTCCATGAATTCCCCGTATTCTGCAAATTCCTTAATCTACATGAATTCCTTGGATTCCATGAATTCATTGGATTCCTTGGGTTCCATGAATAAATTCGGTGAATGACGAGAATTTCTCGAATTCCATGAATGCAGTTAATTTCATCAGTTCCATGAATTCCGTTAATTCTGCGAATTCCTTGAATTCCATGTACTACTTGAAATCCATGAATTCGTTAAATTCCATGAATTTCGTGATATCCATACATTTGGTTAATGTCATGAATTCCTTGAATTCAATTAATTCCGTGAATTCCACCTATTCCTTGAATTCCTGGGATTCCACGAATTCCTTGAATTCCATGTAATCCTTAAAATCCACGAATTGCATGAACTCCATGAAAATCTTGAATTCCATGAATTCCGTAAATTCCTTGAATTCCATGAATACAGTGAATTTCATCAGTTCCATAAATTCCATTATTTCTGCAATTCCACGAATTTCTTAAATTCCATGTATTCCTTGAAATCCATGAATTCCACGTATTCCTTTAATTCCTTGAATTTCATGAATTCCTTAAATTCCATGAATTCCTTGAATTTCATGCATTCCTTGAAATCCACGAATTCCTTGAATTCAATGAATGTCTTGAATTTATTGAATTCCTTGAATCCCATGAATTCCTCGAATTCATTGAATTCCTTGAATTCCATGAATTCCTTGAATTCCTTTAATTCCATGAATTCCGTTATATCCACAAACTCGGTTAATTTAATGAATTCCTTGAATTGCATTATTTCTGGAAATTCCACAAATTCCTTGAATTACATAAATTCTCTTAATTCTGCGAATTCCTTAAATTCCATGAATTCCCTGTATTCTGCAAATTCCTTCATTTACATGTGTTCCGCGAATTCCTTGGATTCCATGAATTCCATGAATTCCGTGAATTCCATGAATAGCGTGAATTACATGAATTCCTTGTATTCCATGTATTCTTTGAATTCCATGAATTGCACGAATTCCTTGAATTCCGCGATTTCCGCGAATTCCGAAATTTCCACGAATTTCGCAATTTCCACGATTTTCTTGAATTCTGCGAATTGTTTGAATTTCTTGAATTCCGTGAATTCAAGAATACCGCAAATTGCATGAATTCCTTGAATTTCATGAATTCTTTGAATTCCATGAATTCTTTACACTCCATGAATTCCTTGCATTTCATGAATTCCTCGCATTCCATGAATTCCTTGAATTTCATGAATTCCATGAATTTCTGGAATTTCATGTGTCCCTGAATTTCATGAATTACTTGAATTCCATGAATTCCGTGAACTCCAGGAATTATACGAATTACGTGAATTCCACTAACTTCATAAATCCGATGAATTTCGTGAATGCCATGAATTTCGTTACTTCAATTAATTCCGTGAATTCCACGAATTCCGTGAATTTCATGGAATTCATCGAATTCAAGGAATTTCGTAAATTCATGGAATTTAAGAAATTCATGGAATATGGATGAATTCAAGGAATGTAACAAATTGAAGGAATTCAAGGAACTCAAGGAATTCAACGAATTCATGAAATTGGACGAATTCAAGGAATTCACGGAATTCATGGAATTCCTTCAAATCGTTGAGTTTCATGAATTCAATTAATTCCTGGTTTTCCCTTAATTCCATGAATTCCTTGAATTCTGATATTTATGTTTCATATAGTTTTCGTTAAGATAAGGAAATACTGATTAATAAGCGACCGAGTTTTTTTTCCTTGCTTTAATAATTTCAAACTGTCATTCTTAAAAAATTTCACTCTGAACATTCATTAACTGCCCTATTATTTCCAGAAAATAATAAATTTTCGCGATAGATTGATGGAAAAATTGTTTAAACAAATGAAAATTGTTTAAGTATTTGCCAAAAATCCGTAGCAAAAAATATTACTCCTAACATTCGTTAATTGTGTCATCAAATGAAGAAAATAATAACTTCGCGCGATTTTGTGAAAAAAATGATAAATGCAAATGCTGTTTGAATAATTGCAAAATATGTTAAATAAAAATTGTGATTCATTATTTCTATCAACTATATCATTTATCCGGAAAAATAGTAACTTTTAACGATTGACTGAACCAAATTGTTTAATGACATTGAATGTTTAAACTATTTACAATTATTTAAAAAATGCTAGGAAACTTGTCACGTATCGAATAAAAATAATTCATGTGAAAAATATTTCAAAAAAATACCGTCTTTAGCATGAATTTTACATGAAACTGCTATTTTATATCTCTTGGGTCATTTTCCGGGCACAATAAAAGGGGGTTAGGGATGTCCACATTGAGAGTTATTGGGTGAAAATTATGTCTTACATATTCCTTATGCAGTGACTAAACTTTAATTTCAAGAAAGTTTTAAAACCCCACGGTGCCGATGTTAACTTCAAAAGACAGCGGGAACGTGTAAATGTTGACCGATTTGAAAAAAAAAATACGAAGTAAATTTTTTTTTAGCTGTAAAATTTCAGATGGCATGCCCTTTGATTAATTAGCGCATTTTTATCAAGCCTTATAATACAGGTATCTGGCATTTCTATACATTTAGGAAGGATCCCATCAAAATAGAATTTTTTTATCATTTGATTTTTTTTAATTACCGGAGGAAAATAATATTATTTGCTTCGCTGTGACGTTTTTTAGTCTCTTACGTTATATTTTGTCATGATTTATAACAAACATGGGGAAATCTCAGTTCCCGGTGGGAATTTCCCCTAGCTGGGCATGTCTGATTTATAACACAACGTCTCTGCGACTTAAAGTGCTGGTGACTACGTCAGGCACCTAGATACCCCCCCACCCAGCGACTAGATATTGTTTTCCTTTCGCGGTGACGTCCAAAGATTTGTAGCGGCTTGGTTAAAAAAAATTTATTTGCTCATACATATCAAATGACAAAATAATTTTTTTTTCAACAAAACCTCTACGCTTGAAAGAATGGTCGATAAAAAGGTGATATCGATTTTGTCACATACTTTGATGAAAGAACCCTAGTATGTTCTGAATTTCCGGTGTTTTAATGCATTATTTATACTGCTTCCGTCATTAAATTATGTAAAATTATGTAAAATGAACAATTAATCATGACTGAAAGCTGAACGGCAAGATGTCGTTGATACACTGGTTTTGGTATAGTTGTATTGACCATTTGAAAATGCATGCTGCACTTCAAAAGAAAGCTTACGCGTTCAACTCATCGCCAAATCTAGATAATTGTTCCTAAAAATTGATCAAATTCGTAAAAGCAAGTAATCTTAAATTCTTGACCAAGAACATGAATAAATATTGCGTGAATGCTGAGATAAAATTGGATAATTTAGATAATTTAGTTAGATTTTCAAAATTTAAATAGGAATTTTCCGATCAGACTAAAACTTCGGCTAGGTTTAGTCCGATTAGGTTGCTAATTATGGAAAAATTTAAATTCCATCGACTTCAGCAATATTCAACTCTTTTCATATCAATAAAAATATGTTTTTTTACATCCAGGCGAAAAAATTATAAGTAGAGTAAAATATTATATATAGTTTTCATTTGTTTTATGCATGCATTGTATAAAACACATTAAAATTATACATAATTTTTCCCACCACTTATAAACTGTATCTAATTTTTCCGTCGTAGCAGGTTAATTCTAAAAAATATAATTGATGTTTACGTTCACTTATGAAGGTTAAATATTTATAAATTGAAGAGCGATTATATCATACGAAATTAATGTACGCGACGCTATTTCTATTTCACGTGTGAACATTTTGTATGATTACTTTGCAATGACGCTATATTTATTTGTGTCCTTAACTAATTCAACGACATAAAAACTTTCAAACTCTTGTTGTTATCACAATAGATTTTTTTCAACAATAACTTTTATAAAAAAATTCACGTACATATATTGTGGTTTTGAACAAAAAATGTCTTTTTTCCAGAGTAATTTCTTTTCATCTGAAGAATAATGAAATTAAACAATTTTGAATTAAAAACTTTTAATAATTGAATAAATCCCAATTCAAAGTGTTCGATATGGAATTAGCTGTAAATGAGGAATAATATACATTGTAAATTTTCAAAGACTTGGAACCCATAAAAATGAAGACATTTTATGTTCCGAAAAATTTTCAAGAAAATAATAAATGTTCTTACGATTCCTGGGAAAATGTCAAATGATCCTTGATTTTGGAAAATGAAATTTCAAACGCTTTCTAAAAATGTCAAAAAAAACCCGGAATATATGAATGCAATTTTTTTCATTCTTAGAGATTTTTCAAAGATTTTATAAAAAATTTGAGCAATTTAAAAAAATATTTATAGTTTTGAACAAATTTCAAAGATAATTTTGAATTTGATAAGATGTCAAGAAACTTGAAATAAAATGTAGACTTTCGAAGATTTTAAAATAAAATTTTTAAACTTTTTAAAGGTTTTGAAAAGTTTCAAGATAATAAAGGAAAAATTTCTAAAGATTCCTATGAAAATGCTCTATTATGTATTCACTTTGAGAAAGTATTTTACATGTATTGGTTATTAAGGTTTTTAAAATGAATTGTTAAAAATTTACAAGATTTTTATAAATATAAGGACTGACTTGAATTCGTTTAGGAAGATGTTCGAAAATTCAACTCCTTTTGTAGAAATTCCATTTTTTTGCTGAAAAATATAGCCCTTTGGTTGAAAATTATTTGGTTTTGTTTGACGTTTCAACTCTCAAAAATACGTCTGTTTTGATGAAAAATGCATATTTTTTGTTGAAAATACAACTAGTTTAAAATGAAGTTTTTTGTTGAAAACTCATATTTTCGGATTATAATGTCAAACTATTTTGTAGAGACTTCGTCTCTTTTGATAAAAAATTCTCCGTTTTGTTTGAAAATGCAATTGGTTGAAAATTAGTCTTTTTTTGGTTGAAGATTAAACCAATTATTCAAAAATTCGTGTTTTCGGATAATGTTCATGGATGATGTTGATGAAAATAATTGTTGCATTGAATTAAAAATTAAAATATAATAATTTAAAAATATCCCTTAAAAATAAACTAATAGATTTCATTTAGATTAAGTTTAACTGTAGAATAGCTCGAAATTAAGTACTCTTAATTGCTCTATGCATTTCTAATTGGGCTACTCGTTGCTTATTTGACTGAACAAATAAAATTAATAAAATTTATTCCCTTGAGTTTTATAGAGATCAAATTTTTGGAAATGCTAGAAAATTCCTTAACATTCCTTGAATGTTTGAAATTACTTCCGATTCTTCAAAATATTTAAAAATATATAAAATATATAATCGCAAAAATCCATTAAAATATGTAGCAATCGTTTGCAATCCCTTGAATATAAATGTAATTAAACTTATTTGCAGTGTCAGGTCATTAGGTCACTGGAATTTTGGGAACTCGTGAAAGAATAAATGGAACGTATTAGTAATAATACTTGGTCCTCCAGTTCAATAGTAATTTCGTGTTACCAAGAGTTTTATAAAATATTTTTATCATAAATAAATGTTTGAGAGGAATGGTACAAATCACCGTACACTGAATCCTTCGTAGTCAACACCAAAAATTTGTAGTGTCTTAGTTAAAAAAATATTATTCGGTCATACAGATCAAATGAAAAAATAAAATTATTATTTTTAAACACAAATTATCGTTAAATCTAGAAAACTATTCTTAAAAATTTGAAAAGTTGAGGAAATCAATTACAAATCTTACTCTTTAAATCTCGACTAAGAACATGAATACATATTGCGTGATAGTTGAGATAAAATTGGATAATTTATACAAAATTCTTTTCTAGTTATTAATAAATTGCGAACAACTCTTAATAATACTATCATAATTGAAAGATAATATAGTTAGATTTTCAAAGTGCAAAAAGGAGTTTATAGATGGGGCATTATTTCTAAAGTTGTTTGATCATACTAAAACTTCGGCAAAGTGTAGTCCTATTAGATGGAAGATCATGGAAAAAATGTTTTGCCACTTAAACAAATATTTTTCGAGGGGAAGGGTCTGAAATGTTGTAATTTTTTGCACGCAACGATTCTAGCATTCTTATCTTTGTCAAAGTTTCCATTCCACGGGTTAACAGCTTTTTATAACTCAGCAATTACGTCATATTTACTCGTGTCCTTGGTTTAGATCTAAAGAGTATGCTGTTATTCCCGAAAAGATTGTTTACAGTTTATGATTTGTTTTTGATTTTCTATATTTGAAAACTTTGCACGTTCAATTTACTATATTTGGCGATCAATTAAACGCAAAATTTGAAAAGATGATTTTGCTGGAAAAACTTGGACTTTGAATGCATCTATACATATTTTTTAAATTATCTAATAGAATAACTTCAATATAGGCCAATATAATGCCATCTAAACTTTTAAGTGGTTGTTATTGTCAACAATTATTGCAATCAAATATACTTATATCGCAGTTTTGAATAAAGGAAATTTTTCTCTTTTGCCATATTTTCTTTTCACCTGAAGAATAATATCGCAACACAATGGATTGCCATTCAACATCATACTCGTCATTATTTTTAAAAATTATAATAAATAAATTCACAGTATAAACTTATTTAACTTATAAGGTTCTCCTTTTCGGAAAAATCACTTACTCTTTATCTTAAGAATTATATTTCGCCGAGAGAAAGAACCCCATAAGTTAGTAAGATAAAAAACAGTAAATTGATTAATAAGAATTGATAAACATAATTCTATTATCATTACATGTTGTGAAATGGCAGTCTTTTTGCGAATAATATATTATTCATGAGATGAAAAGACCTGACTCTGCAGATTAAAAATTTTGTATATTTAAAAATGTGAATTTTTTATAATAATTGTTCAAAACAATCACAAGTGTTCTTCAAGACAATTTCTTTTATCAAGATATTATTTTTGCCAGGAAAAGAAATGATTCACAGAAAAAATGTTCTATGTACAAGAACGGAAAATAAGTAAATTTCTTTAATTGTTAATATTTGTTATAAAAATTTATAACAATGAAATTATTTTGGTTTAATTTTGGTTTGTGATGAGTTATAGAAAACCGAAAATGAAGCAGATCCCTGCTTTATCCATTAATTTTTTTATGACAAGAATATTCTTTTTAGAACACATGTACAAAAAGTACCTCTTTTCGTACTGAAAAATATGTCAAAAGTGACACGTTTTAGTAAGGTATGAAAAAAAGTATTGCACATTCGTAAATCAACCATAGTTTCCTTTCGACACATTAGTTACCTTTTTCGCATACTTTTTTAATACAATCCAAATAAACAATTTTTGCTCTTTACAGTCTTATAAAAGAAAACAACACATTTTAATTAAGGTGTCAAAAATTTAATCGACGTTTCGGCTCGGCTTTAAGCCATTTTCAAAATCTAAACAAAATAATTATATAAAATTTAATAAAATGAACACGTTTTTATGAAGAAAGTCGAAACA
>CAKNWT010325194.1:5635-17887 GCA_932066315.1 Andricus coriarius | reverse complement strand
AATTTGGTTTACTCAGCGCGCCTGAAGGTAGGTTTACGCAACGCGTCCCAAGTTTGGTTTACTCAGCGCGCTGGATGGTAGGTTTACGCAGCGCGTCCTAAATTTGGTTATGCAGTTCATTACACTGCATAACGTGCCACCAAATTATTGGAGTAAAAAAGGTTCCTACGAGACGTAATAATACTTTTTCAACTTTTTCTGCCATTTCTGAACAGTTCAGAAAAGGAATTTCTCGGTAACAATGAGCAGCGCCTGTCACGATTCTTTCACCAACTTTGTACAATAAATAGTGTATTAAGGGGTATAAAATACTACATTTTCAGATTGTGAAACAAAAAAAATGTATTTCCATTTTCTTCAATGCCAATTTACAGTTGAGTCTTTTCGCATTTTCAATCGCAGCCTGCTTGTTTGCCTTTTAGAGGCGTATAACAATTGCATTTTTCAAGTTTTAAGAGAAAATAGAAACAGTTTTAGTAAAAAATAGCTTCGAGAGAAAGAGCATAATATTTATAATACGTAAACAAAAAATTAGAACAAAATATTCAACCACTGGGCCGTAAAATCTGACCCTGCACAACTGGATTCCAAAACCTATTACAGTATTTTCTCCTTCTTTAAAATCATTTCCCGCTGATCTCGTCATATCGATTCCACTTTATTCTCTCTTACGTTTCTATAGGTACGTCGATCCGATTATAGGGAATATCGGTACAATTTCGAGGTAGGCGCGATCGAATCGGTTTAACGTTCGCGGTTCCACAAAATCACCGAATTTTATCATTTGCTTGAAACGAGATAATCTTCCACTTGAAAAAGGGGACCTCGCCACATTTTCCCATCAACAGAATGAAAAGAGAACAATAATTTACCTAATCTTAAGTATCGACCATTTCAATAACAGAGGACATTAAAATCTAAAATATTTTTTCAGAAATCTGTTCCTGGGACTGGGGCGAGGATGAAAGCAAGCAAAACTTTCCTTTCCCTCAATCATAAAGTTGATGCGGTCATGTTAGGAACTGAATTGAAAATAGTAGGGAGTATACAATTTTCGTATAATAGAATTTACTCTTCGCGTATTAGAAATTTCTTATATTAAACTTTTCATAACTGTGTCTCCGTGAATGCTCTCATCTTGGGCAACCAGGTGAAATCGGCGACGAGGCGACAGAAAGAAAGATTAATCGAGAGAAACACTCTGATCGGGGCAACTAAGTCGGTGGTAACGAAAATTAACTAATCGAACAATCTTAATTTTAATTAAAGAAAAGAGGCCGCCGCCTCTTCTCGTAACTCGAATTTTGTACATTGACACAACTAAGTAACCTACAATTACGTTTAGCTAGAAATAATTACTTTTTGGCTAGAATGACTCTTAGCTACGTCGAGGAAAGTATTTCTCCCAGCGAGTCACTTGGACTATCCTCTTGTTCGAGTCACTTTTGGCACTCTGAGAAACATTCGAAATGTGGCTATCCAAAATTTTTAAATCTTTTTTTTCTCTTTTTTTCTGATTTTTTAAGCAGTTTCTTGAGTAACGGTTCATGAATTTCCATTAACTTCCAAAAATTGAAAAAATTATTGAAGAACTGGTTACTCGAGAGGACTACGCTGTATCTATTAAGTATAGAGCGTAAATGCATATATTAAAATAACATAAAACCTTGGGAGTGCACAGTGGAACAAAAAAATATATTTTCGACAAATCAGTCTACAGGTCACAATTTTTATTCGATGTGGACGTTCTTTTTTTCAATTAAAGCTGATTGAATTGATTTTGTTGATAATACCTTTTTTGCTGATTTGTCCACAAAAAAAATCAGTTTTGCCCCACTGTGGAGCGGTCACTTTATGGGGCGGCCGCTATGTTTGGAAAGCAACGACCAGCATCGCCAAAAATTTTTCTTAAAATTTGGTTGCCTCGGCTCTCTATCTACATTGGCCTTGGCTTCGCCAAAACGCGCCGCTTGAAAAAACGCTTCGAGATAATTTTCAGGAATAACGGAAAATAAAAATAATCATGTTAAAATCAAAAAATATATTAAAAAGAATGATTACAGAAAGCAAATCCAATGTGGTTGCGTGACTAAAAATTATATACAAAACTCACCGAGGATTGATTCATGTCACGCTTTGGGACTGATATTTCTCACTTGATAATAAAAATAAAAATTTCGAAACGTTGACTTAACGTTTCTTGACCAATGCCGTAAACCAGGGTTAAGCGGAGCATACGTGGGGAAAAGTGGCGCACCCTTAATTATGTAATTTCAACGCGATATTGCTTCTGCTAGATTTTTAAATTGAAGTTGTACAATTTTTAGTTGCAAGCCTCTATATTTTTTTTCCTGAAAGAAGCAAATATTGCATTTAGAATTGCAGAATGAAGGGTGCGCCGCTTTGCCCCACATGTGCCACTTAGCCCCAGTTTACGGTAACTCCCTTGCCTTTATATTCTTTGCATTTTTATATTTCTTATTGTTTATACTCTTTATGGTATACTTTGTACTGTATACTTATTATTTGCTACTTTGTGTTTTGTAAATTGATATATAAAACCGGGATCGTTTTCTCAATGGCGCGGGCTGGACGCTGTCTTAAGGCGAATGTTTCGCACGTGTCTGCAGATCCTTAAACAAAATAACATGGCCGCGTAAACGTACAAACTAATAAAATGTAAAAAAACAACGTTATCGATTATCTAAGTAACAAACAATATTATTCTTCCCCTTATACGAAGTGGTTTATACAATGCTGAAGAGACATTGATCGGTTGATCTGTCTTATACATGAATTTCATATGTAGCTTGAACAACTGGATAAGAACGGGGGGAGTTGCCACGTTTCCGCAACCACGTGCAAAAATTTCGTGCAAATAATTTTTATACTGCGAGATGCACGGGAGACGGCGAAGTTTCTCAGTGGACGCCAAATCTCGCTTTACAGGGAACATTATTCCACATAAGTTACAAGCTACGCTGAACTATCGTTTTGACCAATTTCGAATTAATTTCTTCAAATCAAGGTCCAGTCATAAAAACTTGAACAAACTAAAATGCCATTTGGGACGAGGAATCTCGTCGGATTCCTCTTTTTTAAAAAGTCCGTTTGGAAAGAACTTCTCAAATCAATTAACTAAATATGTGCATGGTGCAGTCAGAAAAACAAATCATCTGCTGGCTTTAGAAAACTAAAAATTGCCTACAAGTTTGAATCTTATCAATTAAGGTTAGCCATAAGAGGTCGATTTTTCGTGTCGTTTTCGTTCTCGGCGTCCGCGGTGAAACATGTCCGTCAGTCTCTCGAATCGACCCTAATCAACGTAATTATCACCGACGACGTCGTGCAAGAAGACCTGGCACGGCGTTCACCTCTCTCTGCTTAAGTAGGCCATCTTCCCCTGATTTTTCGATTTTGCATAAACAAAAGAGCTCTATTTTATAATGCGAATTGAAAAAAAAAGAGTCTAAAGTAAGGTCGCCCGGAGTAGAGTGAGCAGCGGATTCAAGGAAAGGTGGTCCCCTGCAGTGTTTAGGCGGTTTACTAGATTCCCTAGTGGTTACGGCCACTGACTGTAGAGCTGAAATTGCTCGCGGGTGAAACAGGATGAGAGGGGCTTCACGAAGTGGGCGTCCACAGCCCTGCAGTGTGGACAAGCAAATACGCGACTATAGTCTGAGTAGAAGTTGAGTCGCTGATGAGGGTAGATCAGGGGCTTCTGGCAGCTGTTGCACTGAAACATAAAGAGGGTCCCTCATCTAGAACAGGTTCTTCGCCAGGTTCTCTTAAATAGGTCATCATTCAGGGATCATCCACAAATAAGGTCAGGTGTTTTTCTGAAATTTTCTTTTTCATTTTCCTTGTAGTTGAATTTTAGTTGAAAACTCTTTGAGGAGGATTGGCAATTGATAGGGGGTATGCTCCCCATGAACAAGCAAAGATGTGTTGGTAAGTTTGTGATGAAATATTTACCTTTAATCGATCGGTGCAACATGGCATGGCGGCGAAAATATCATAACTATACATTGTCCCCAGGACCAGACTGGAGCCATCCCATGGTTGGGTGCAAGAACGACAACGAACTGGTGCGTTGCCACTGCCTTCAAGGCAACTCATGCATACCGCCGACAAGAATTGTGTACGGCCCTCGACTTTTACCTGAAACAGAGAAGCAAAAAACTCATTGATTAAAACACGAACTACAGAAAGCGTATCGGTAGGATATCAATTATTATAAACTCGCAGGAATATAAAGTAGACAAAACACAATGTTAGCGAAGTAGGTTCCTCTTACCAGTTACCAGCATCTGATTCTAGCCAGATGTTCACTAGAAGCATCTGGTTCTCGCCAGATGTTCACCAGAAGCATCTGGTTCTTACCAAATGTTCACCGGAAAAGAGATTTAAGGGGCATTTCATTTATTATTGAGTACTTCTTATATGGTTAACTCGTGAATACTGAATCAACTATTACATCTTTTATTGAGAATTCATCTTTTTTGCTTGAAAATTCAACCATTTGGTTAAAAGTTGAACTTCTTTATTAAAACTTCATTTTTTTTATTGAAGGTTGATCACTTTAGTTGAAAATTTAACTCTTCGATTAATAATAATGTAACTATTTTGTGGAAAATTCGTCTTCTTCGAATGAATTCAGCTATTTCTGATTTAAAATTTAAACCTTTTTTTGATTGAATTCAGCTGCATTTTGATCAATAATTATAGTCAATTTTCGTCCTACATTCAACTACTCGGTGAATTAATATATCTTTCCGGTTCAGTTTTTCCATTAAATCTTTAGTCATTTCTTCGTTGTCGAAGATGCCCTTTAATTCGACAAAATTAGCAAATAAATCGTTTAGGAATTACTTGAAATTGGTATCATTAGAAAGAATCTTCTTTAAAGCGTCTCGTTTCCTAATACCCTCAATTTCTGTGAATGTTTCTTAAGAAATGAATTGAGACTTTGTAAAAAACAGTAATCTCAAGTAGACATTCGTTGAATTTGACCCTCAGACGGCATCAGCGCTTTTAGCAAAATTTATTTACAGACCAGAAGCTTAACCATGTCTGGTTTTTGCAAGTAGAATGAAAGAGATAAATATAAAGAGAGAGTAAAATGGAAGAGCCATCCTCTCAATGCCTTAATGGCCGAGTGTTTGTTCTTCAAACTCGAGAGCATCAGCTTTAGAAGACAGAGAGTGAATCTTTCTTGAAACAAGAGAATGGAAAGCCATCCTTTATGTTCTTGTCTCTGCTTCAAGGGGACATAAATTCCCTTATGGGAAACGCTGATATGACCGTCGCGAAAGGGACAGTGAAAATTCAGACTGGTGTGTCTTATCTTACCTCAGCGCAGGCGTGAGAGTGCTGCCTCGGAGACAGGAAGAAGGTACCATCTACGAGAGGATACCTATCAAAGACTAGCATCGCTACTCGGCAAAGGACGCAGGATACCCTTGACCACTGCAAGGCTGCCAAGGTCGAGAGGATAAAGCATCTGGTGTCGTCGTTGCCATGATTCCCCTCATCTTCCATCTGAAACAATAAATAATCCAATATTAATATCGATAAATAAAGCAGGATTATCAATTATTATGATATAACTAAAACGCAAAGTAGACAAGACACAAAGTTAGGATTAGCTACTATTTACCAACATCTGGTTCTTACCAGATGTTCACCAGATGCTAGTTTTTCATAAATCCACCCTGGCCATGAAGATACATCTTTTTGGTTAAAAATGTAAGTTTTTTGTTGAAAATTAATCTGTATTGGCTAAGGACTCAATTACTTTCGTGAAAATTCGCTCTCTTTGGAACAAAAAATAGAAGAGACACAAAGTTAGCTTGGTAGATTCCTCTTACCATTTATCAACATCTGCTGCTCATCAAATGTTCACCGGATGCTAGTAAATGCTAAGAGGAATCTAGAGACATATCTTGCATATTCCAGTGCTATTCAATGTAAAGAATCTTCCCCCATGGGAAAATTTTCATAAATCCACCCTGGCCTTGAAGATACTTTGAAATGACTTTGAAACGACCTTGTTTGAGAGGAAAGCTCTGGAAACGAGCCATCATCACTATTCTGAGTACTGTTCCTCACTGCGAGAGAAAGATCCCTCCCTCGTAAGAACCATTATTTGCCGGATGGATACTGGCTGAGCTATCGCACTTTACTTTATGATCTGGGATGTTGGGAGGGACGTCGGGAGGTCACGATGAGAGAGTTAGATGGCGCTAAGCGCAAAGCAAGAGCTCGTAATCAGGAGGCTACATAATCTGAATATTTCGTCGCCATCTCGCGGCTCGTAAGCTGAGGCAATAATGGCACGATGTCAACAAAGGTTGCCTCCGCATCCGCCTCGGTCGTTAAATCGTCAAAGGGCGGACCCGGAGGGGTGGTTGTGGGAGTACGCTACTACATCGCCGTCGAGGGATACACCACGGCAGCCGTGGACGTTTATAACCACCGTAAATATCCCCCGGTCATAAGACGGGGGCCCGGCACGGTGTTATACGCGGCTTTAAAACTTGAGCCGCCTGTGGAGAAACGATGTGAAAACCGAGAGAAAACTGTCTTTCTTCCTAAAGTTCTATACATACGTGCCGTGCTTCCAAATTTAATTTCTCGCTGTGAAATTCTTTATTGGACTTTACACTTTTTTATTTTCATTTAAAGTCCATTTCTAGGGCAGTATCAGAAAGTGTGTCTCTTTTAACGATACGACTGAACGAAGTTTAAATGATAGTTGAATGCCAATGGGATACTTTTGTTTCCAAACAATTCTTAATCTTGGGCGTTTTAGGGAAAAAAGGGAATTGTAGGATATAGGAACTTCATAAAAATTCAAACATTCAGAAAAAGACGCATGGAATAAAATTATTTAATATCAAAGATAGTATGCCTGACCAAACATAGGCTAGCTCTACTTAAACCTCTAGATACGAAAACTACTATTCTGGAGGCTATCCACATTTTCTGAAATAATATTTTATTTCTTCTTAATCTTTACGAGGATTTTGAGGGCATAAATGTTGAATTCCATCTCGGGAAGGGGATTTCGTTCACATTTTGTTGCCACATAAACTCGGATACTTTACGGAGAGCAATATTTTTCAAGGAAAAACAGAACGATCGTTGGGAAATGAAAACGTCTGCAGCAGGACCAACAGGAAAACGACGTAAGACGTTTAATCGTGATTCTCTTGGCGTCTTGCAAAGCTTTGCCATATTATCCTTAAAGTAAATCTAGTAGAGTTGCTTCTGACAAAATTCCAGAGAATCATGAATTTCATAAGCTTCCTAACCATTAAAAAAAATGTCTAGCCTCATTTCCGGCAGAGTTAACGTGTTTCAAAGTAATGAGTAATTTTAATGTCCCTCGCTCCTGCCGTATAGATAAGTTCCGACGATAGTGTACGTATATCCGTAATTCGCAAGAGTTAATTTCCTCTCCATGGGAAACAGTAGTGAAACAGCAGGAGGCAAATAGAACAAATATGTTACTTTGGTGGTCAAATTTTCGGACACGTGTTTGGGAAATAATCTTACCCTCATCCCCGAGACTGTTCCAGATGGATATACGTTGCAGAAAAACGGAAGGTGATGGAAGTTAAACCTCTTGCTTTCGTTTTACGCGACGAAGGGTCGGTCGATCGTCGAAAAAGACGAGGGTTCCGAAAAACCACCCAGGGGATTTCTTAGCGTTCCTAAAGGACGTTCTTATTTAGCACTTTAACGCCACGCGCGCTCGGCCATAGGTCGCGGAACGATAAAGCTCTACATGCCCGAATAGCACGTAAAACTGGTAATTGCACTCGCTTTGGCCCACGGGACGATGAAAAAAAAAGGATCGTGTAATTGGTTCGAGGGGGAAAAAAGCGAAACTCGTAACCGCGAACGGTTGCCAAAACGAAAAACGATGAATCGAGATGAATTCGCTAGGAAAATCCGACTGCTTTCTGCTACTGTTTTCTCAGCACGTTCAATTTTATCGATTATAGCCCTCGTTCCGACCTATTTTTTTGTTTTTCTTTCGAAAGGAGTAAGAGGAACTTTCATTGGTTTGTTCAACCGGTAGCCTTCAACACCAGCTGCCAAATCCAATTCTATTAAACGATCAAGACTTTACGATCTCTGGAAACTACGCGCCGTTTCTTTAATCACCGGATCAGATGCGAGTTTTCCGCTCTGATGTTATTTTTGGATCATTGGTACATAAATAGAGACTGCGCCTTGAACTAGATAGGTTTTAATTCGGAACTTTTATTCGCGTGATCGATTTAAGCCAGAAGCAGATTTTCTGCAGATCCTGAAAGAATGATTCGATTTGAGGGGAAAAAACAAGGTATTCTTTTAGGATTTGATCTGTGAAGGAAGCCAACTTTTCAAATCAGCTTAAGAGATTTTACGAGAGGATCTGCATTCGAATGAAGCAAAAGTTCAAGTTCAATTCGATTTGAATGAACGAGATTATCGAGAAAAAAGCAGAAAAATTCATATTCGGGGTATCCAGGAAGAATGAGGTTGGCGTTGGAAGAAAAACAATGTTTAATAATCCCGAAGAGTAGCAGTCTTTGATGTCTTGCAATTTTGATCTTGGGTTTGATTAAAATTTTATGAAATCTTGTAAAACCAACCCTTTATTAAGGTTTTCATCTCTGCATAAATCATAGGCAGAACAAACTGTTCGCAAACTTTTCAGTTAGAGAGGATCGAGATGAAGTAATTCTAAAATAGCTTGTGGTTAGGGGTTCCTCGAGTCGTATCTTAACCACTTTAGTACTTTACGAAACAAAGTTTATTATCTTAAAGAATTATGTTCTCGGATCTTAATTTTTTTTCATGCAAAAGAAAATAAGGGGACTGAGAAAAATCTTTGGGTGGCAGAAAAAAACGATTTAGTTACTACAGATGCAAAAACTTTGGCTGACCAAAGAAACTAATTAGCCAAAAAAAAAAGAAATTGAAGTGTGGTAATAAAAAGCTAGTTTTATAAAAAGATATTACTAAAAATGACTTCAAATCGTGCTGTAACTTGGGAAACTTATTGAAAAAACTGAAATTGACAGCACGCAATTTTTTGAATCTTATCTTTAATTTGGGCCAATTAAACTTTAGAAATCTTCACAAGTTCTTAAGATATGACAGAAAAATTCTAAGCGTGTCTGCGTGGTATTACAGTCTGCGGTTACTGGCGACTCAAGCTGTAACTTAGGAAACTTGTTTATAAAAAACTGAAATTGACAGCACGCAATCTTTTAAATCTTATCTTGAATTTGGGCCAATTAAACTTTATAAATCTTCACAGGTTCTTAAGATATGACAGAAAAATTCTAAGCGTGTCTGCGTGGCATTACAATCTGCGGTTACTGGCGACTCAAGCTGTAACTTAGGAAACTTGTTTATAAAAAACTGAAATGGACAGCACGTAATCTTTTAAATCTTATCTTATATTTGGGCCAGTGAAACTTCAGAAATCTTCACAGGTTCCTTAAGATATAAGAGAAAAATTTTAAGCGTGTCTTCGTTGTATTTCAGTCTGCGGTCACTGACGACTCTAGCCGTAAATTAGGAAACTTGTTCATAAAAAACTTAAATTGACAGCACGCAATCTTTTGAATCTTATCTTTGATTTGGGCCAATAAAACTTCAGAAATCTTCACGGGTTCTCAAGACATGACAGAAAAATTCTAAGCGTGTTTGCGTGGTATTTCAGTCAGCGGTCACTGGCGACTCATACTGTAACTTAGGAAACTTTTTCATAAAAATTCTAGAAAATATTTTTCTTTTGAACTTCTCACGTAATATTTTCCCTTCAAGAGGTCAAAAATATATCTATCAGGGGTTATTCGACCCGCCCCCTTAAATTCAGATATATATAGAGATGATTACATTTTTTCCCAATAATATATGAAAATTTGATTAATTCCTAATCGAAAAAAGAAGGAAAAGGGGATGAAAGATACTTAAAGCTTAGAACGTCCCGCAGGAATCTTGCTTTCCCCCTAAATAAAAGAAAAGGCGTAGAAGGGAGCTCGTTACAGTTTCCGCGAGGCGACGAACGCGCCCTGAGACGATCGTAACTTCTCTAAAAGGGGAGGAAAAGAAGGGGGGCAAGAGCAGGATTTATGAGACAAGATGGGGTAAAATCGCGTGCCCCTTTGGCCGGAAAACGTCGAATAGGAGAGAGAGCTTTTACGATATAACTTTGGTAAACTTTTCTTTTCATTCAGTGTGACGCTCGAGTTCATGGCACATATATCTATATAGATAAATAGAATATAAATGTGCGTAGGGGCATACATATGTATGCGTCACATCTGCAACGGTACTCTGTTGACCCACTGCTGATCCTCTCTCCGAGGGAGCCGACCAGACAAAGAACAGTTCCTTCTCTTTTTGTGCGGCTGGATCTTTCCCCTCACCATTTAGTCTTGCAGATATAGGCGATCGAGCGAGATGAGCCTCCCAAGTACAAAGACAAATAGGGTACGAGCATAATAAATATTAATTTGTTGCCAATTTTTTAGCAATAAAATCAGTTTCAGCACGAAAGCTACGTTGAAGAAGCATTCGCAAACTTTGTTAAAATAAATTGTCTTCAACTTGTATAATTTAATTGCTCAATTTCTGCAACATAGTGAAGGCAGTCGTTTAGGGAATAAAGGAGAGACAGTGAATTCAGAAAAAAAAGAGATGCTCTTATAAAGTGTAGTATTAAAAGCGCATTAGTCGCTAGAAAGGGGACGGAAGGAAAAAGGTGCCTAACTGTCGACAAGGAAACGAATGAATAGAGCTTCCTATGGTGAGCTCTCGTAACATTGTCGACAACGTGGTGCAATAAATTCCTTTTCCTCGAGCCTACTTTCAGGAGAAGCCCAGACCTTCACAATTCGCAGGGGTTTCGGCATTTTTACCCTTCCTGCTACTCACATTCAACCTTTAACACTTGAAAGACAACCCTAACTTCTAAACTCTTCGTCGACGCGTGCTTGATTTATAGTTCTTTTATAAGCTTCCACCCCAACACAAAATTCCCAAATCTCTTGATAATTCCATTTTGCAGACATCTATTCATTCAAACTTCTTTTTCTAATCAAGGGTACTTTTCCAATGGTCCAGATGATGAGAGAAAAAATCATAAAAACGTGGGAAAAGAGAACGTTTTCTTGAGAATAGAGGAGAAGCGCGAGAAAAAAATTTATCCCATTTTATCCATCTGGTGTTTATTTCTTCTGAAATTCAATACGAAATCCATTCTTCGAGGTAGTACACAAGTTGATCGTTTGCCGCTCTATCAAACATCCATTAGCTCGATTTTTTACTCGAATTCAATATATCATAAATCAAAAGAAACATAACTACACTTTGACCCTTATCATTTTCCTTTTTTCCGAGAGAAGGAACTATTTCAATTCAAGGTTTCTTTCAATTATTTTTCAATAACGTTTCGGATACCAATTGGTAATTCGATAGGAATCTGGGATTAATTCCATTCCTGGATTAATTGCTTCCCAGCTATGGAAATCCTTTTAAATTTCATTTCATTCGCCCGGCCTTCGATTTTTTTATTCGCTCGGACCACTGAGCTGACAAGCAAACCATCGAAACGATACTAAAATTTAAAAAATGATCGAAGTACCTCATATTCTCTGGTCTTTCATCAGGCTACCCTGATATTCACGCGCTTCGTTTTTTCTGCTTGGTTTTTAAAAAAAAATCTTTTATTTAATATATTTCGTTCGAGTAATAAAGATAATGCATTTTCTATGAGTTCTTTTATGAATTTCTGTTGGAATATCTTTCCAGTGGGCCCTTTCCACCCCAATTTTCCATATTCTATCAATTTCAAACAGTCCTTTTGCAAAAAAAGAAAGCTATTTATGAAACTGCGTCGCATGCATTATGCGATTACGCAGAAGTGCGTGCTTCCCACTTGAACTGCTTTTCCTCAATTGCAGGCCTCGGACTCACCACACTATTAACACTATTGTACACTTTTTTTGAACGATTACACTATTTCACTACTAAAATTTAAAAAAATGATCGAAGTATCTGATATTCTCTGGTCTTTCGTCAGGCTACCCTGATATTCACGCGCCTCGTTTTTTCCATGAGTTCTTTTTATGAATTTCTGTTGGAATATCTTTCCAGTGGGCCCTTTCCACCCCAATTTTCCATATTCTATCCATTTCAAACATTCCTTTGCAAAAAAAGGAAGCTATTTACGCGTTTAAAATT
>CAKNWT010325191.1:982-13504 GCA_932066315.1 Andricus coriarius | reverse complement strand
AAATAAAGGAAAATATAAAATAAAATTTAGACTAGCATCACATCCATCCAATCTTCTTGGTTGCAAATTCAACCGCTTGGTTAAAAACTTATATATTTTGTTGAAAGTTGGTCTTTTCTTGTAGAAACTTAATCTTTTGTGTTAAAAATTCACCCTTTTGGTTGAAAATTTAATTACTTGAGTTGGAGAGCATATTATTTTAGTTAATTAGCGAAGACGTTCAAAAATATTTTTCAAGGAAAACTAAAGAAGTGGTGGCAATATCGGAAAATTGTGAGAAAATAGTGCTTTTAGTGTCATTTTTTTTTTGAAATAGTATCAAAATAGTGTCATTGCTAAAAAAAAGTGTAAAATAGTGTGAATAGTGTAGTGAGTCCGAGGCCTGGATCATGTTGGCGCTTATAGAATAAATTATTAACAGCGCCTATTTAGGTACATTAAAAATATGAAAAACTTCGTGAGCATTAAAATAGTAAATTTAGAAAATTTGTAGAACACTTCGTATAATTTTCGTGCAATGCTGTAAAAACTTAAAAAAATAAATAAAATGATTACATTTGAATAAATATAGATAATTATAATAATAAGATGAAATAAGCAATAGTTATTTATTTCAAAAACTTTTCACATGTGTAACAGTCAGTAAAGTTTTTTATTTAAACGAAATAATGTGATATTTTTAAACTGAATATGAGGTGTTCTTAGCACCTCTATTTTAAAGAAACAGCTGGATACAACAATATCGGTTTCTATCTTTTTTCGAAATTTTTCTTTGGTGCACTAAATAAAAAATATTGAAAAAGCAAATGGACAATGAAAGCAAAGTTGTCGTTGCCAGAAATGCGCTTCACGGAAGTTTGGAAGGAGAAAAAAATCAATTCTCATAAATTCTCGCCGAGAACGAACGTCGGGTAAGTTACCCGGTAACTTACCAATTTTACCGTACGTTACGAAGGTAATTTACCCAACTCAGAACTCTAGTCAGTCCCCTGCCATAACTACGAAACAGTCGCAGGGCTGCCAATTTTAAGACAGTAAAATTTTTCGATTATATAATATTGGAAAATGTAATGTGAAACAAAAAGTCCTCAAATATTTATAAATAACAAAGAAATAACGCTTCGAACCAATAAATATTATTCATTAAACTTCTACCTTCGATTGTAATATATAAACATACGTTTCAAGATCATTCAGGTAAAAAGTATAAATGATTACGCGAAATTTTTTTTTCAGGTTAAAAATTAATTTTTTGCCCTCACACATCAATTAATTATAATATTTCAATAAAATTTCGTCAGAAAATATCGTAATCTTGCTGAAATATTGTACTAAAATAAATTAACATTTATTGCCACTAGGGTGCCTACATTATGTACATTTGAATCCGTGTGAATTTGTATTCTTCTCATGCACATAACCCACATCTGACGTAAGGGACGTAAGGAACAACTCATATTTATTTGTCGAAGGTTAAATAAAAGAATATCATGTAAGTTGTGAATTATATACAACACACTCATTAAAAATCTGTCATCTTTTTGAGGTTAAGTTTATTCGCTTAATTGACTGTTGACCAACATATTATGAAAACCGAATTATAGCTCACCATTCAACTTCAGTCCGTTCGATTAAATTGTATCCAGAGAGTTTCACCCGTTTATATTCTGTCGATTCTATCAATTGAAATATTGGTAAATCCCAAATTATCAAAACGTTGTTCGATCCGCGCCGCTGGCTTTCTTTACTTTTTGTGCCAATGAATCATGATCCAACGAATAAAGGATTTTCCCTTTAGAATCTCTAAGTGCTGCCAATCAAAGATATGCTGCCAACAAGGGCCCGGGGCAGTAATGCGCATGCGTGAAGATGAGTTCACTCATTAGGTATTTCAGGTTAGGTGGGGGAAATCCAAAATGTCTGCACACCGAGGGCCATACAATAATATCAAATGCATGCGACGAAACTTAATTTTTTTAATAACTTGGAAAAAATGATTCCCTGCCATAAGTGTATCAAGATATTATTCTTTAATTCTTAAAAGCTATTCAATTAAATAATAAAAGCGATAATTTTTTTGTAACGATTTTATTATGTAATTTAAGCTTCGCTCGGGCGGCAAGTTCACACTCGTAAAAATAGCCGTCATTACGTCATCGATACACAATGTACTATTTTCTCCGACCCTCCCTGAAAACAAGCATGCAAATCGGATAGAGGATGTTTGGGTTACTTGAGAATTTTCGATTATAAGTAAAAGAAAGAGATAGCGTACTTTGCAGAAGGGATGTTGTGTCTTTGAACTGTGTCCAGCGCGACAACTTTTTTATTGATAAAGGTTATTTCCTCCTTATTTTCTCCTTACTTGCGTGGTAAAGTGTGTGTTTAGCGGGCGTAAAGTTTCATGTGGCAGGCGTAAAGTTTCATGTTGGCCTGGCGGCGGAGTGCGCATGTGTAGAGTTCGGAGTTGGTTATATTACTTTGAGAACGGTAACGAGAATATTACCGAGAATATAACCGGCGGATAAATTCTTTGAGAATTTATGAGAAAAATCAAGTCAACATTACCTCAAATTTTAACCTAATTTTTGATAAATTGGCGGTAAATTCAAATTTAGATAGTTTATAACACAACATTTTAATATTTTAATTGTAAAATTTCTTTTATGTATTTTTCTTTATTTATAAGTATATTTATATAGGTAAATAACTTATATGTAGTTATGTAAATGACGTAAACAATAACAATATTATTAAAAATCATATATTCTTAAATTCTCCTAAATTCTGTCATATTCTCCGTTATATTACCAGGACTTAAATTCTCTAAAATTAAAGAACTCTACGCATGTGCTAACGTCACTGGGCTGGAAGCGGTCACATTGCAATGGCGCGTTTTCAAGGGAGGTCAGACAAAAAATCATTTTTTTCTAAATTATTTTAAAAAATGTGAACGTTCACATGAGAGTTAAAAGTCACAACTGTTTGGTTGAAAGTTAATCTCTTTTGGTTGAGGATTCAAATTATTTGGTTGAAAATTCATCTTTTTTAGTTGAGTTCAACTATTGGTAGTACAGAATTGAAATCCTTTCTGGCTTAAATATCAAATATCACGTTTAGCGTTGAGAATTCATCTTTTTTGGAACTACTTTGTTAAAATTCATTTATTCGGTTGATGATTCGTCATTTACTTGAAAACCCTTTTTTGTTCCAAATTTAATTATTTTGTTGAAAATTATATTTTCTAGTTGAAAAATAATTTTTTAACTGACAGTTTAACGCGTACATGTTTGGTTCAAAATTTGTCTTTTCAAGTTAAAAATTTAAATATTTGGCTAAATATTTACGTCTTTGATTGAAAATTTAAATTTTATGGGAGAATATTTAATCTCCTTTTTGATTAATTCATCTTTTTGGTTGAAAATATCTTTAAAAATTCGAACATTTCGTTGAAAATTCATGTACTTTGTTAAAAATTTATCTATTCTGGTAGAAAATTCATCTTATTGATCGAAAATTGATCCGTTTGGTAGAAAATTATTTTTTTCTTATTTGAAATTGTTTTTTTAAACAGAAAAATGTTTGATAGAAGTTTAATCTTTTTGGTTAAAAATTATACTATTTCGTTAATAATTTACTTCAATTTTATTGAAAATTAATAATTTTTTGACTGAAAATTTAACTATTCTATTTGAGTTGAAAATTTAACTATTTAGTTAAAAATTCGTTTCTTTTATGGTTAAAAATTGTTTTTACTAACTGAAAAGTTAAAAATTTTTATTTTTGGAAGGAAATTGATCGTTTTAGTTGAAAATTCATGTATTTGGTCAACAATCCATTTTTTTCAGTTAAAGATTCATCATGTTAGTTAAAAATTCACTACCACTGTTCCATTTTTTGTGGAAAATTTACCTTGTTCGATAGAAATGTAATCTTTTTTGTTGCAAAATTATCCGTTTCGTAGAAAATTTAACTATTATATTGTTTATGTTAAAAATTCAGTTCTTTTGTTGAAAAAAAAAACTATTTAGTTGAAAATGTTTTTTTTTATTGATAGGAAATTCATCTTTTGGGTTTAAAATTTCACTATTTAGTCAAAAAAAAATTTGTTGTTGAATTTTCATCATTGTGATTAAAAATTAATTCTTTTTGCTGAAAACACGTTTCTTTTTGGTTGAAAACTTATATTTTAAATTGAAAATTAATTAATTTTTCTAAAAACTCGTTTTTATTGTTTAAAATTCACTTTTCTAGTTGCAAATTGAACTATTCTATTTTTGGTTTCTAAATTAATCTTTTTTACTTAATAATTCATACATTTTCTTGAAACTGTATATTTTTTGTAGAAAATGCATCTTTTGAGTTTGAAATAAATTATTTTGTTGAGAAGAATTTTTTTGTTGTATGAAAAAGAAACTATTTTCCTGTAAGTTCGTTTTTTCTTTTTTTGGCTGAACATTTATTTTTCTAACATTTTAACTATTATAATTTTGGTTAAAAATTGATCTTTTTTAGATAAAGATTCATGTACTTTATTGAAAATGAGTCTTTTTTTGGTAGAAAATTAGTCTTTCGGGTTGAAAATTCAACTAACTATTAGGTTAAAAATTTATATTTTTGGTTAAGGCCATGTAACGAGTATAACAGCTGATCAAGTCAGTCCTCAGATCAATATTTTTTCACCCATATTTAAAAATAAAAGTTAAAATAACGCGGAAATATTTTCGGAAAATATTAATAAATATTAAAGGACCGTTTGTGGCAAGGCACAGAGTTGGGAGAAGAAAAAAGTTTATTTATGAAAATCATGAATATCGACCCATGCAATCTGTTTTACCCACAGAACAGTGGAAGTTGTCTGCTTGCTGCGACAGTGCTGCTCTGAGAGAGAAATACGTATGCCAGGCTAACTAAACATATAAATTTGTTTATTTTCATTTCAAGTGCAAACATTAGTTTTTGCACTATTTGTGTACAAGGTTTGTGACCAGTTTTTTTTGTTTTGGTCCCCTTTTATCAATATGAACCACATAACTAGCCCATTGCCAAAATGGAAAATTTCTGGCGTATTCTGCAGCACGGTCGGTATGTTTTTCAATTAGTAATTGAAAACAAAATTTTTTCACAATTATAAATATTTTGGACCCAAGCCGCATTCCTTCGAGCCTTGTAATTAGCGTGCTAAAATTTCAAAACGATATCTCGTTGCGTGTGGACGTAAGTTTACAATGGAAAGTATCGAAAAAAAAAATTTTTTTTTCAAAATTTCCACCGGAAAAGAGTAGAGCCGTGAACTTTAGTGTCTCCTCTTTCATTTCCCAAACTTTGAGCGCGATATCTTATTTATTTTGGACGTAAGTTTACAATGAAAAATTCAGGACTAGCTTGGTCACGTGACCCACTCGTTACATGGCCTTAAAGATTCATAATTTTCGTTTAAAATTCATTTCTTTGGTTGAAAATTTACCTTTTTGACTTGGAAACACAAGTAAAACGTGTTTGATATTGTAATTATTATTAATAACGGAAGAAAACACGATTTTTAAATCCTAATTTAAAGAAATTGCACAATGTTTGTTTTGATAAGGAAGGAAACAAAACCAATTATCTCATGATAGTCTTATCCAAAATAACTCGTTAAATCAGATACTTAATATTTTATATTAAAAAGTTAGAAAAGCTCCTTCTATTTTATAATGATAGAATATTACCAAAGAACTGCTGCAAAAATAATTATTTTGTAATAAATAGTAATGTTATTAGATATTAGTGTGATACAGATAATAAGTGAATCATGGATCTATGCGATCGGAAGTATCTTAAATTTTTTATTTTTTTGTACGATGAATCATGAAGAAGATTTTTTTGTAGATACATTATATTTTTATACAATAAGAACACATTTTGTAAAACGAATGAAACTAATTTGTTTTATTGTACATGTATTATTGTTTCAATTCACACATGTAAATGAACATGAAATCAGTCGGTAAGTTAGGGGCTTATTTTACCATCGGTCTATAACGTTGGGAGCCAGTCTACTCTCGGTCGTTAAACCAGGAAGGTTGTTAATTTTTATATTATCATTTTACCATCGGTCGGCCTCTGTTTTAACGACCGATGGTAAAATGATATAAAAAATAAAGAACTCCCTGTTTTAACGACTGATGGTAGAATGTCTTCCTATCTTACCGACAGATATTAAATGCTAATATAAAAATGACTGCCTTACCTGTTTTACCGATCGATGTTAATACACTGATTTACTGATCTATATATACTTAGCATGGAACAAGACCTTATATTGTTAACTTAGCGGGAATCTCAATTACAAACCTGACTATTTTACCGCCTAAGAATGGAACATAACCTTAAAATTATCGACTTATCTGTCTTATCGACCGATGGCACAATGCTATCTCAACAGGAATCTACATTACCAACCTCACTGTTTTACCTACTGCCGGTAACTTAGCAGGGAACAGAACCCTTTCTTGGTCAGGGGAGCCATCTGTTGGGGTCGGTAACTTGCGACGGCTACGCTATCTGTGGGAATTCGGCCTCATAGCTGCCTAGCCCTGGAAGTCCAGTACCGGAATTTCGGTACCGGAAAAGTTCTTCGTTCCTGTAAGTGCTTTTTTTACCTCTTCGGCAGTGATTGATGGACATTCCTCTTCAGATTTTATGAGGTCGCAAAATTTATTGAAGCGGTTGATATTGTCAGTATCTTCTTTCAACTTTAGTGTTTTCGGGATCTTGTATACCTCTCTCCAAAAAGTCTCGGAGTTCGGAATAATGCAAAATCATTCGGAATGAACTCGCGTTATTTGACGGATTCAAACGTATTGAGAATTTTATTCCAATCGATGCGGAATGATTCGGACTGAGTGCTGATAATGGCACAGAATCATTCGGAATGAGGTCGTGTCATGCGATGGGTTCATACTGAATGAAAATTTTTGCTACGGAATCATTCGGACTGTGAGTGGGGCAAACGGAATCATTCGGAATGAGCTGTCGTATCGCGCCGGATTCAGATAGAGTGAAAATTTTGTTCAGAATGGTGCGGAATTATATTTCGGTATCACACGGCTTCGGCTGGAATGAAAATTTCTTTCAGACTTGCGCGGAATCATTCGGAATGAATCTGAGACATCAATTCGAACTGAAAAAGAATCTATCGTAATCGGACGGAATCATTGGGACTGGATTTAGCTTTCAACCAGAAGGTCGAAATCAGTCGGAAACGGATTTCGCATTCGTTCGTAACCCAGTGAAAAAAAAACTAATTGGGAATTAGGTCCCCTAAAAATTGTGCGCCGAGAGAGAGAGAGAGGGGGGTCCCTTTTTCGACTACAGTTTATAAACTGTTCCGATTATAATCGCATTCGAATGGTTTCGTTGGCGTTGCGCTCATTCCAATCGCGCTTTCATATCACTTGTCAACGTTCTTAAGCATTGAAATGATATTTTCAAATATACGCTAGAAAACCGATAGAAACGTTTCTATTGTATTCAATTCGAACCTTCTTACCGGGTAGTCAGTAAAACAGAAACATGGGAATCGTTTCTTAATTCGTTGGGGCCCACCTGAATACGGAAGTCCTTTTTTAGCGCGCGACTTTCAAATGGGAGAGTTTACGGCTCGTTAGGAGGCGCCACCGAAATGACATAAACGGCCGCGTAATTCGACATTAAAGGAAGCAAAGTGAAGTTTTTAAAAGAAAATTATAAAAAAATGAGTAAAATAAAGTATGAAATGTAGACTTTAACTCAATAAAAAGATGAACTTCAAAGTTGGAAAGTATTACTAAGGAAGAAACGAAGGATTTGGTAGAAATGTAAGTTTTTACCAACAGCAGGTAAGGTAGATTGTTGACTGTTTGAATTTTACCTCTCTAAAAAAACTTTTTTTTTCTTTTCAATAATGCTTTCCGACTTGACTCGGAGAAAAAGTTGGTTTGATACAAAAGCATCGTCCTCTTGCCTGTTTTGTTTTGAACGACGGAGATATATTTTTCACACAAACAGAATTATTGGGCTGCATGTTTCGATAAAAGTTATGAGTTGTCTTTTACACCATCGTCTTTAGACAAGTATAGACGGTATTTTATCTGAGAATTGAAATTAGGTTTAGAAAATAATTATTTTGCCATTTTTTAAAGTAGTGTTAATATGAGCAGTTTTTCGAAAAGGCCAAAAATATGCGGTACTTAATTTTATGTAAGACTATACTTGAAATAATTTAAGTTAAGCTTCTGTGCGAGTTTTATGCGTTGTTATTCCACGAGGATGGATGGAAGGAGAAGCGGCGAGTCGCATTATCGACTTCGAACTGCGATTCTATCGAGTACTGCGATTCCATTGTAACGAGAATCATTACAATCGAATTCGAAAATATCGTTTAGAGATTTCTTAATAAGAAATAAGGGTCCTCGGTTACGAAAGATATAGTCAGAGATTGAAAAAGATTGAAATGCGTAATAGATTACGTTTGCAATTTTGTTAATTTGGCAGATTCGTTCAATTTTTTTTTGTTCAATTAACTACCATTCATTGTGAATTTTTCTTTTTCTCATCCACAATCCGCATCTCAGTTCACGGAAGTATCATACATAATAATCGTATTTATTTGTTGAAAGTTAAATAAAAATAAATCATATTCTACGTTGCAAATTATATATTACACGTCAGTGTCCCTATTCGGCTCCTTAAACGCACTGCGCATATGTCGAACCAGCAGCATCATTGGATGTTGATCGCGCGCTAATTTGAAATTATTAAATATGAAAATCAATTTTTTGCAATACATAATAATTATAAGGTACAAAAAATATAATTATTTGAAATTTACATTGATGAAAAAAGGTATTCCTTCCTTTCAATTTAAAATCAATAGTTTATTTGTAAAGACTAAAATTAAATAATTAATGTATCTTTCACACTAAAAGACTATTTTGTGACCTTAAAATTAATTTCATTAATTCTACAATGATGATTTATTACAAAAAATGGATGTACACATTTAATAATTTCAAAAAAGCGCGCCATTTACATCCAATGTGACTACCGATGCGACGCATGCGCAATATATGTAGTTGAGGAGCCGAATTGGGAGCACTTCACGACACAATCATTCATTGAAAATCGGTCCTCTTTTTCAGGTTAAGTTTTATTCTCTAATTGACTAACATATTATATATACTGAATTGTATCTCACCACTCAACTTCACTCCGTTCTATAAAATTTTATCCAGTTTGTTTGAACCGTTTATATTCTATCGATTTTATGAATTGAAATATTGTATAATCCCAAGTTATAAAAACGTTTGTTCGATCGGCGCCTTTCTTGTTTATGTGGTATGAACACGAAGGAATAGTAAGGAGTGGTATCCCTGTAAGAGGGGAGTGGGACGAACAACGTCCAAGAATTCCTTAATGCTTGCCACGGCTGAAAACTTGGTGTCGAAATCACGCACATGCGCACTGGCGGTTGCCATGTCAACGATGTCAACACGCGTCTAAAGTTTTGAACTTGTATTTTGAAATTTTCTTCACTGAAATTAACTTTATTCCTTACTTACGTAATCCATAAATCATTATAATAATTTTATTGTAGTACTTACACTTTCTAGATCCTTTTCATATTTTAGATGCCATTTTCCTTCTCGTTTTTAATTCAGGAACGTGATATACACCCAACAAAATAAAAGCACAAACGAACATAACCTACGTATGCATCGAGATGTCAAAATATTACACAGGGGAGTGGGTAAAACACGTGACTGCGAAAACAGCTCTGCGCATGTGCGCGGCACGGACACGAAATTTTCAGCCGTGGCAAACATTAACGAATTCTTGGACGTCGCTCGTCCCACCTCTGCTCACCAAACACATAGGGTGATACCACTCCTTACTATTCCTTCGTGGGTATGAAATATGAATGAATGATTAATGATCATGATCCATGGATCAGAATGGATGGATGTAGGAGGACTCGTATCTCATTCTGCTCGAAGGTGATTGGACTAGTGTCTGGTGATGGGAAATATCGGTAAAAAAACCAAATAAATGACTCATTATTCCAAATGTATGTGCCATAAATAGTCACGAATATTGATTTAAACTGAGGAAATATGAATTGATGAAAAGAAATATATTTTAAATTCAAGCAAATATTTTATAGGTTCAAAATACTATTTCCCTGCATTAAATTCTTGAATATTTGAAGCAAAAAAATATCCCACTAATTCAAAAAAATATTTCTTTGGCCTTAACCATGCGTGAGTGCAATAAAGTAGTTCGTGCTTCAATTTGAGTACATATTTTCCTAAATGAACAACTGGATTCTTAACGCTTAAATTATAATTGACATATTGTGTTATTATTATACACATTAAATTCAAACGATTCACATAATTTAAAATCTTGATGGATCTTAAATAGAAGAATTCGGTGAAAAATCCACCCCTAGCAGGAATTGAACTTGGGTCCGTCGAGTATATAGTCCATCAGAGCGATGACCACGACGCTGCTGCAACGTGGAAACTTTAAGGCGGAAAGCTGTATTCAACCCTCGTCCATGAATGCCAAACATATATTTTTTCAAATCAAAAACATGGATATTGAATTTAATAACATATTTCTTGAACCAAAATAAGTATTTAATTGAAGCAAATTACGCCAAATTAAAAAATGTTTGTTGAACTGTTTTAATCAAAAATTCATTCTTTTAGTTAATAATTCATTATTTTAGTTGAAAATTTAACTATCTTGTGGAAAATTGGTCTGTTTGGGTAGAAAATTTTACTACTTCTTTGGAAGTTTAAGTTCTTTATTATAAATTCAGTTTTTGGTTAAAGATTTATCATTTTAGTTTCAAATTTGTGTACTTTTTTTGTACAAATTTGTCTATTTTGTTTCAAATTTCTATTTCAGGCTTGGTTAAAATGCATATTTTTTAGTTAAAAATTCAACTATTTGATGAAGGATTCAACTTTTTCAAAGATTCGTTGTTTCTATGGTTGGAAATAATTATTTTTTAAATTTTAAATTAAAATTATTCTTTGATTGAAATCTTAACTATTAAATTTTTTGTTAAGAATTCAGTAGGTTCAGAGGGTTCAGTAAAGTTGCGGCTCAAGTAAAAGTTGGGATCATTTAGGAACTGACACTCCAAAAGAACTCTTTTTGAGGGTTCCTTTTCAGTTCGTAGATATCCGATAGATAGCTATTCATATTTTCAACTGCGCATGTGCCCAAAAGTGCGGGCTTATTTGAAATCAATAAAGACTACGAATAATCATACAGAAATACAATCATTTTTTATTTTTTTAAAGCAAATTAAATTGAATGATAAAAGTACCTACCTTCCTAAAAAATGTAATATTAACGGAATAGTGCAAGTGTATATTATATAATTTTAAATAGTACCGCACTTTTTTGGTCCATGCACAGTTAAAAACGTCGGATTTTCAACATCACCTTAAAAACTGTCAAATTTCATGGGCACTATCTTCTTTTCAAGAATGACTAATAACTATAATTTTAGTTTCTTCATTAAATTTTCTCAAGTGCAATATTATTTAATTCGAATTACAATGTAAAATGTTCGCCATAAACTTATAAAATCTTCATAGTGAGTCAAGGCTGAAGTGAAAAAAGGCTCTATTAAAACCATCTTAATCTATACATTACCTTATACAAGATTTTTAAAATGTAGAATTCTCTTTACAAAAAGAAAGACATCAAAAAAATTGTTCAATACCTACATACCAAAGCTTGATACAAAATTATATGAAAGTTTAATAATACAGTAGATATATTTTTGGTGAACTTGATATTTATATTATAGGTATATAGTAAGGAATACGACTCCTGTAATAAAGATACAAATCCTGGGGTTCGGTTATGAAGATATTGAGCGAAAACCCAACGTTTCTAAAACTTCATACTCATATTCTTAATCATTTGATGAAGTTCCTGGAATGTTAGCCTGAATATCAATCATTTCCACCATCAGATGTGGACGTTCTACAATCAATGCTTTAAATTCGTGCTGACTTTTCACAACTTGACGGTGTGTTACCAAGAACTTTAAAGCTTTTTTCTTTAAAATTGAAATCGAATATATATCAGCGGCCTCTAGAATTTTCAGAACATTTTCAACCGCGAGATTTCCGTGCATGGCTGCAACACACATTTCCTTCAGCCTTTGCAAATTGTATTTTTCCGCAGCATTTAAAAGTTTAGGGGCAAATTCCTTCATATCCTTGTCGTCGACTTTATCCGTATAAATAAAACAGAGCATCTTTTCAACCACTTCTGGCGCCAGGTCCTGGATTTGAACTAATGAGTTACATTTTTCAGACATTTCATTTGTGAACATCGCTGCAAATACGTCACTTCGTGCGGCAAGAACAGCTTTATGTGCTCCAAATGTTTTATCCTGAACAGTAATTTTAACATCTTGAAAGGTTTTATCATTGACGAAAAATTTAAACATATCTTTAAGAAAATCAT
>CAKNWT010325189.1:4662-18257 GCA_932066315.1 Andricus coriarius | reverse complement strand
ATTCATTGTGCATTATTTGTTGCCAGAACAGATCTCTGTAATACAGGAGTATCGTCGAACTTTCAAAAATTCTGCTTCCGTATGCTTGGATAGCACGTCGAGTCTTGCGAAACGCTTGCAACTAGCTGAAAATATTCAATCAGGAAATATATTTCTATTTGAAATGGTCATTAACTTCCTCGGCATTACTGTGTCAGTTGGACAAATGCTGTCCTCTAAACAGGATGCAAACACTATCCTTCACTTCTTAAATTGTTGGTTAATGGAAGTAGATATTGTACCACCTGAAATCGTTTCAGATTACTCAAAAGCTCTTTTGGCAGCAGAGTCTCGAGCCTTTAATCAAATACCGATTAAAGAATATATCCGGATATGCTTTGCCATTATAAGAAATGAATATGCTAGAGAAAAGCCTCGTGCGTATATAAGAATCGACGTAGCTCATTTAATAGCAATTTTCTGTCGGTTAAAATGCTTTAACTCAGACAACAGTGTTGTGAAAGACTTTCTGATACGATGTGTTGCTCTCATGATATCATGCGACGATTTCAATCGCTTCGAGGAGATTTTTCAATTGACACTGACACTAACGATTCATCGCTATAGCGGTACGATGCTTGGCAGTTCCTTACCATCTCCTGCTGAGGAAGCCAGATCAAAACTTTCACATTATATAGCTGAAGAAGAACACGAAGCAATGAAGTTAGTTCCCGATGAGTGCAATGAAGCATATAAAACGATTGTTTTGAAACTTTCCAACAATGGACTTGACCCGCAGATTGACGAGAGCTTCTTAAATGAACAATCCGATTCAGATGCCAGTATTGATGAATGGGTTAGCGAGATGCAATGAAAAGCCGAAGGAAGTAAGGATGTAAAAACTGATTCTGAACGACCAAACCCATATCGCTTGGAAACATTTTACAAACACTTACTAACAATGGCAAAGCAATTTCCACTATGGACAGCAGTTATGAGAAAACATTTTAATTCATCTTGCGTAAGACCCACAAGCTGCTACGTAGAAGGAGATTTTGGAGAGCTAAAGAATAACGTCCTCAAAAAACGGGTAAATGGACCACTGCGCGCCGACAAACTCTTCAGGTTTCATTTCGAGGCTCTACGAGGACAGACATTGATAGCAGCATCACTATTAACTGAGCATCGAATAAAAAACCGTCACCTTTCTGAACAGAATAAACTTCCTGTCCAGCAAACCGAGGATTTTACCGTTGAATATTGTAACTTGTCAAGTCTTGATGATGAAAATGCAGTTCCCATAGGATGCAGTACCCTCAATGACGGTTTAAATCAAACTTATGTTTGTGAAAAGGAATTGTCAAGCATTGGCGAAGAGGATGACGTCTCATGCTCTCAGGATCTCCTTATTACATTGGATTCAGTCGAAACGGATTTAAAAGAAAAGGAAGTGTGGCGAAATAAAGGAGAAAAAGTGGACCTTCTTTTGAATCAATGCTTAACTGATGCTCCAAAGTCAACAGTACTTCCACAATCTACACTACAGCCTCAGTCTTTAACATATCAAGTGTCTTCAGTACATCCTCAGTCTTCAGCAAATCTACAGTCTTCAGCTCATACACAATCTTCCACGAAATCTTCACTAAAGGCAACAAAAAGAAAGCCGTCGCGTTATTTTCGACCCTATCCCGATTTCAACGCAGTTCACACCGCTTTAGTGTCAGCTAAAAAAGTTGGAACTGCTAAAGATCTCTTACTACAAAATGGAAGCAAATTCAGAAAACCCGTGACACTTAAAAAACGGAAGATTATACTCAAGAACACATGCTCCTTCGATTCCATCATTCAAATTTTAACTATTTCTGCCATAGACTGCGAACACTATTTTGACTACGTCTTAAATTCTGAAAATGAAACTTTGGGATTTATTACAGTTCTCATTGATTCAGGAGTTAAAGTCCACGTTTATATACAGCGATGTTCCATTTTGCAGAACTTTGTTCCAGCAGACTCAGAAGCACATAATATAGATGAAAAAGTATTTAAAAGGGCATCACCACTTTCTTTGAGATCCTTAGATGTGACCACCAGCATTCCAATAATGTGGAATTTTCTCATGGAAAACGAACCCACGATGGTTATAACAAGAAGCTGCCAGTGTGGTTCTCGTGTAGTTAAAAAGGTTCCTACACTCTATTTATGGACCAATATTATCCAAAAGGATGGATACAAAGAATTAGAAAAGGCAATTAAAGTTCCATCGCATCGACGAGAAAAGTGCAAGAGTTGTAACAGGTTTACACATGAAGAAACGCATCTAAATACACATGTTTTAATAGAAACAGATATATTCACATCGAATGACGAAGGGGAACCGATCTCCATGACCTGTAAAGAAACCGATTTTCCCGTGCATATTTTTCTGCAAGGACAAAAGTTGAGGTTTGTAGCTTCTCAGATTTTTTTAAATGTTGTGTATGTCCGTTCATACTCTTTGAATTAAATAATCTTTTTGCTTTGGTATTTTGGTACATATGTATTTTCTATTTCCGAAACAACTTTAATTGTATGAATATCTTTTAAATTCGATAAATGTTTAGAAATGATTGTTTTATTTATTATATTTTTAAATTTAATACTTAATTCAAATGGCTTACAGACTCACAGGCGTCATCGTTTATAGATCAGGACATTTCTACGCTCTTTGCCGACGGATAACTGGTCGATGGGAAGTTTACGACGGTTTAGCCTTATCAGTGCGGCCCTTCAAAATGACCGATAATCCAATACCTCAAGCCGTTATTTACATCAAAGTTGAAAAATAATATTTTTTAACGAATGAAGAAGGGAAACGTTCTGTAAATTTTACATAACAAAATGAGAACATTTATATATGACATTGTTACAATCGTGTGCCATGACAATTACAGAACATAAAGGTTACACTGTTACGTAACGGAGTTACTGTAAGGATACGTAACAGTTCTGAAATTCTGTAATGTAACCAATATAGAACAGAGTGATAGAACTGTTATGTCTCTAGAATGTCACACGTGTTCCAAGAAAGGAACATAAAGGTCACACTGTTCTGTAACGCTGTTACTGTAAGGATATGTAACAGTTATGTAATTCTGTAATGTAACCAATATAGAACAGAGTGATAGAAGTGTTATGTCACTAGAATGTCACACGTCTTCCAAGAAAGGCACATAAAGGTCACACTGTTCTGTATCGCTGTTACTGTTAGGATATGTAACTGTTCTGTAATTCTGTAATGTAACTAATATAGAACAGAGAGATGGAACTTTTATGTCACTAGAATGTCACACGAGTTTCAGGAACGGAACATAAAGGTCACACTGTTCTGTAATGATCTTAGACAAGAATTGTGCCGACGGTCGGGCAAAACGAGAAGAAAATATTTTATTTTATAACTTTTTTTTTTTTAATTTATATCCGGGTAAGCACGAAAAAAATGCCGCTAAAGGGAATCAAATGTTGAGTCAGGCATCTGACGGCATGCAATCAAAGAAAAATTTTCCCTTCATTTGAAACCATCAGCCACCATATTGGATGAGATAAAGGGTGTAACGTCCATTTTATTTTTATTTTTTTCTCTGGCTTTTTCATCAAAAAAGCATAGCCGAGATTTTTTCACGAATATTCAAGCGGTTCCATAGCGCAATTGGCTAAGGCATCGGGTAGGTACCCAGTGGGCACAAAAATATGAACACCCCAAGAACGTCCTCGGGACGTTCCTAGGACGTCCAATTTCAGTCCAAACAACGTCTTTAAGATGTTTAATGTCCTAAAGATGTCCTAAAGACATCTTGAAGACATAGGACGTCCTCGGGACATCTTTTGGCCTGACATTAGACGTCTTAAGAGCATCCCTACGATGTCCAAAAGACATGTTCCAAAAGACGTCTTAGGGATGTCCCGAAGACGTCTCTAGGACATCCTTAATTTTTTTGCCCACTGGGTACGTACGAGTTAGGTAGTTTAGGTAGGGTTCGAATCCCCAGGGAGTGCGATTTTTCAACGGGTTTAAGCGTGCAATTATATGTTCAGGGGGCCGTGCGTGAAATTGGATTATTTAAAATATAAACTAAGTGTAGCAATAATACAAAAAACATGTTTTTGTCACATATCGTTGTAACACTGTTACGTAATTGTTACAACAAAAGCCAAAGCGTTGTAATACCGCCATGGAATTGTTAAGGATCTATTACAGAACAAATTTACATCGTAACACTGTTACATATGTGTTACGGCACTATTACAGAACAATGTTACTCTGTAAACCTGTTCCTAAATTGTTCTGAAAATATTTGTTGACATATAACGCTGTTCCAGAATTGTTACAGAACAATCATAGAACAAATTTACATCGTAGCACTGTTACATATGTGTTACGGCACTATTATAGAACACGATTACTCTACAACCCTATTCCTAAATTGTTCTAGAAGTATTTTTGTTACATATAACGCTGTTTCAGAATTGTTACAGACCTTTGACAGAACATGGTTCTGTAACAGCGTTACAGAACTGCTACGTCCATTTGGGACGACATTACTTAGACCATGGTCTAAGTATGTTCTAATCCTGTTATAGAACCTGTTCTTTTGTGTTCTAGAACTGTCACATCACAGTTATATCACAGTGTCCACTGGGAGTACTCTACTTACAAAGTATTATTACAAAAAAGGCTGAATAATTTAAGTATCAACACCTGTGATGTATTATTCAATAAGATAGGCAAAGAGGAATAGCCAAGTTTCATGTTATTATTTTAGAAAACCATAAACATGGTTCCTTGTGAATTTTTTGTTATTACTCAAATTTCTAATAGTGCATATGAAAGTTGATAAAATTTAAATTATATACTTTATGTACCGTGACTTATAATTAATATTTCTTATTAAATAATTTTTCGAAAATGAATTATTTAACTTATTTTACGAAACGTAACAGTAGTATACGCGAGGGGCTGAACATTCTTGAAATATAATGTTAATACCTTTCTAAAATCTTCGAAATTTTCTTTATTCTATTGAAATCTTTTTAAATCTTGAAGTCTAGTGTTTGAGTAGTCAACGTCCGTCAGTAATTTAAAGAGTGAGATAGAAACCTGTTTTGCTGATGGTGAATAATATTCATCTTCAAAATTTTTTCTTATTTTCTCGGTGGCATTCTGAGAATATCGACAATTATTCCAATTTCAGACAAATTTTCATCATTAAGAAAAAGAGCACTTCTTAAATAAAGAATGCCTGGGTTCTTTTAAATTCAAAATGTCTGAAAAACTTATAAAGTGAAATGTAAAATTCTAATTGAAGATTTTTTGAAGAATTTTACACTATCAAGTGGAAAAATTTGCCTACAGCTGGAAGAGGAAAGTCACATTTTGAGTAAACGAGTTGATAAGGCAAAAGAGAATTTGTCAGGAGTTTTCTTCCAGGTAACATTTTTGGGTCCTGCAATTTCAAATTTTCGTTCTCTTAATAAATGTTTATCTGAAATCCGTTATTTTTTCCCCTGAAGTAATATAAGTATCGGTTCTAAAAATTTTGTGTAAATGTATTTCTGAAAAAATTGCATATATTATATATTCTGTCTGAAACTTTAAAATCTTTTTTGATTGCTCTCGTATATTGAAAAAAATTATGTTTAATTCTTTAAGGGTAAAAACTTATTAGCTTCCCATTGAAAATATTTTCGCCGCAGAATAAAGAAATTCAGAAACTCGATATGAAACTACTATCAGATAGCGTTTCAAAGATTCTTAATTTTTTTTCAAAATCATACTGAATTATGGTTCTGCTACAGTTGGCTTTTAAAATACTTTTTTAGTAAAAATCATTTAGTTTGCAGTAAAGGAACATATTTAAATGTGCATTGGCTTAATTAACTTTACGGAGAGGGACGTTAATTTCCAAAGATTATCTTGTAATTAAAAGTCGAAAAACTTAAAATATGAAATAATAAGAGGGTTCAGGTTTCCAAAATAATAAAACTTAGTGTTCGAAACTGGAAAACTAGAATTATATACCATTATACTTACCAAACAGCGTTCACATGAAAAAAGAGCATTTTTGGAATTCAAATTTCGCGCCAATCAGACGTGCGCGTAAGCATGCGCAGAGTTCCATTACGGGCCACATGTATTTTCTAAAAGATCCGATATATTCTATAATTTCGACCACCAAACGTTTAGAACTCACTATTAAACACCACCAAACGACCACCAAGCGATATCATACAGAATTTTTTTTAAACAATTAAAGTGGGGTGCTAACGGAAGTTGGCGCACCAACTTTGAAAACTCGATAACTTTTTTAATTTTGACCACCAAACGTTCAGAGCTGACTACCAAACACCACCAAACGACCACCAAACGATACCAAAAAGAATTTTTTGAAATTATTAAAAAGTGCTGTGCCACCGTGAAGTTGGCACCCCAATTTTGAAAAAGCAATAACTTTTTCAATTTTGACCACCAAACCTTCAAAGTTGACCACCAAACACCACCAAACGACCACCAAACGATTCCATATTAAAAAAATGGGATATTTTAGAGTTGGTGCGCCAACTTCACGGGGGTTTAAAAAACAGATGATCGAGCTTATACATTATTTTCATAAAGAAGCTCAATTTTAAGGTTAAGTGTGAAACGAAAAAGATTTACTTCACTTGAACAAATTCTATAGTTAATTTAAAAGATATATATTTAATTTAAACAAAACCTTTACTCAATTTAAACAACAGATTTATTTAAGCTAACCAAAAATTTGATTGATCCAAATAAATAAGGATAAACAAAAATTTTCATTGAATCAAACAAACATTTGTTTGACCCTATATCAAAGAAATAATTTGTTTGATCCAAACAAAATTTGTTTGATTCAAACAAACATTTTTCTCAGTGTAACAATTTGAAGCAATTACTGAATTTCCAATAGTTTCATTAAGAATGAACCATCCACAAAAAATGGTTTTTGACGTTTATATTGGAAAGGGTGCACTGGAAACAAATGATTGTTTTCAGAAAAATAGTACTTACAATTTTCAAGAAGAATTCTAGTATGAATTCTTCCTCTGCGGGTCATACCTTCTGAGTAATCAACCCTCAAAGTAGAGGGTGAGTTTCACTTCGCGGGTGACACGCTCCTCCATAGCTCATATCTTGAAACAGGATGGTTTTTCGAGGAAAATGTATAAGACTTAAATTGTGTAACGGAAAATTCTTTACAACTTTAGTTACATACACTCTTATCAAAAAACGACCCTATTTCCAAATATGTGTGGCAAATATTAATACTTTATTTTCATTTATTTTTTTATAAATGTTAAAAAAAATTTTGACGCCCTTTTGAATTTTTTTGACCCTAAAATTTATAATCAGCAACCCCAATATACATATACACACTATTTTTGTGGCTTTAAGACTTCATTTGTTCCAGTTATTCAACTTTTAAATCCATTTTTCGGAATTATTTGTGTAAACAAATAAATAACAATTAGCGGAAAGCTATATTTTTTTAACTTTTCATTACACATGTATAGCAACACAATGCAAAAGGTTTCATTGAAATCTGTGGAACGCCGCCGGGTTTCCAAGTTTAAGGTTTAAACCTTAGTTGACTCTTCTAGCATAGCTCTTTTATTTTTCGAAATATGGTTAACAGACTAAAGTTACACGCAGACATACGGCCATACAAAAAACAACAAATTTTTGGATTCCTAGGGTCAAATTATATCTAAATATGTCAAAAAAGTAGATTTAAAAATTTGCTTCGGTACAATTCAATGGGCCTGACCGACGTGCGCTGGTATATTTTCTGTCGTTTCACAGTCAGATATCTTTAGTTTGAAAATAGGAAAGCAGAAAAAAACAAATGGGAAACAAGGAAATTTATGATGTCATAGAATACCATTATCCCTTAAATTTAATTATCGTCCAGCAAAGACAAATAATCAAAAAACGATAAAATGATGATCAGGAGTCTCTTTAATATTTACGATATTTACATTAGATTAGTCTGTGTCTGCGCCTGACGACACGCTGTGGATAATTGATCGCAAAATAGCCAACAATATAGTCTTACAAATTATGTCAGTTAGTGGTACGGACTTTCAGAATACGCGCATAAGAGGAGAAGTAAATTTGCGATACCCTTGCGAATTATGAAGTTGCGACCAGAAACTCTTCACAATGCAATACTTCCAATTATGATTTTAAACTGGCTCACTGGACTAACTTTATTCGAATACCCCTTGCAAAAACCTCAACTGGGGCTTTCATTTGTCTACATTCTCCTAAGCACAAGTGCTTACTGCTACGCTTATTCTCATGAACCAATTATCGAAATTTTTCATCAAAACGATCTCAGACACACTGTCTTCAAAATTCTAAAATATGCTAATTTGGTTATATCAGCATGCTGTGTTATTATCGGTTGGTATTATTACAAGGTAAGTTAGTCCTCAAAATTAAATTATTAATTGCGATTATTATCAAAAATATTATTAATGTGACTTTTATACTTTTACAAAAAGGCGTACAAGATTATTATTAAAAGGCTGGAATTATTAGATGAAGCTTTGGAAAGTTTGGGTATCCCAAATAATTATAGGGCCATTTTTATAAATTCGTTGATAAAAACATTCATCTGGATCACCATGACTGGCACTGTTATATCATTCGACATACATTTTTTAATACAAAGGTTTGATTTAGGCACATCTTTGCACCTTTGTTATTTACTTCATTATCCGATTCATCTAAATTCCGTGGTTGATTTCACGTTTACATCGATACTTAAGTAAGTATTTTTTTATGTTAGATATTTATTAACTTGATTTGATAATTTGTCAAAAGTATTCTTTTTTCGAAATTTTGATCAGATCAATAATTTTAGAACCTTTAATCAAAACCATTGAAAGGTGGAATTTAACTTTTCTATTATCTTTCCACAGCTATATAGGACTGAAATTTGACAGTATTAATTTACTTTTAAAAAGAATTTTGTCTATTAACCCAAAACCAGAAACTGTCGAAGAACTGTATAAAAAACATAGTAGAATAAGTGCATTAATTATGTCAAATGAACGCAGCAATATATTTAACAATACAGAGGAACAAAAGAAGTTAATAATACTAATCAAGTGAGTGGTGAATCTAATTTAGTTACTTGAAAAATGATCGAAAATAATTTGATTTTATTTTCTTGCAAATACAATATGCATTAAATAATTTTATTTTTGTTTCTTTTACAGGCATCTTCATATGGAATTAACTAAAATATCTTTTAAAGTAAATCAAATTTATCAAATACAAATAACGATGGTAATGATAGCTTTTCTTGCTTGTATGACAGGATTTTTGTATATCTTGTTCGGCATTTTTATTTTTGTCGATAAGACATTTCCCAAAAATTATAGGAATATATTGTGTATGACAGGATGGTGTGCAGTCTATGTTTACAGACTTTTGAACGTTAATTCTACTTGTGGAAGTGTCAGCTCAAAGGTAATCAATGAGACGTTCAAATTAATGGAACTTTACTGTTTTACGGGTTTCTTAGGCGACACCCTTGTAATGTTGGTCGGACTGACCTATGATATTTTATTGCTGAACTTTGACTTTTCATCTTTGACCTCTGACATGTTAGCTTTCTCCTCTTAACCATGGACATCTTACATTTCCATCAATATCTGCCATTCTTCCTTCGGTGCCTCAATCCTCTTTTAAGAATGCGAGAAAAATAATCCTTTCCACCTTTACTAGTACGTTCACCTACGAAACCCTTCTTGAAAGGTACATTCCACCTGCCTATTTCACAAACTAATTTTTTTCAAATGCAGTCACGTAGGACGCGAGAAATTCTTTTCGAAATAAAAAATACAATTCAAAATGCAGAGCTAAAAAAAGAGGTAGGGGAACCTTTTTTAAAGAATCTCTAAATTGATATCAGAATAATAACTTGATTTTTTTTCAATTACCAGGTTGAACAATTTTCTTTACAACTGACCCAACGGCCCTTGGTATTTACTATGTGTGGATTCGCTACTTTAGACTACCCCTTCGTTCAAGGGGTAAGAATTGCATTATTTTTATCTATTTTAAATAAAAAATAATAATAAATCCCTAATATAAGTATTATGTTTCAGTTTATGCAAACACTGACGACATACCTTGTTTTATTGATACATTTCTATCCAGAAATATGAGGATAAGTAATTGTAAATAAATTCGAAGATTTTTGTATAAGTCTGGTTTGATGTATTAAAAATGAATGAATTATTTAAAAAATGTTTGATAATTGTGAACTTACATCGATTGATCGTTTCGTTAAATTATATTAATTAAATTATTTGTTCTGTAAGTAAGCCAGCAGGGCAGAGAGAGGCAGGGCATTGTTCCAAGATTCGAAATTTAACCAAATTTGTATGCAACATTTTTTATTTAAGAAACAAAATTAATAAAAAATTAATTTTGTCTTTTCATGGTTGCCATTTTGTTCGCAATTTTTTCATCTCACTTTAAATAGTCAGAATCTGGGAAGCAACTCATTTAAAATGCGGACTGTGAGTGTTAGCTGCATATCAAACTTTTTCGCGTTGTTGTAAACAAATTAGTGAACAAAAGTTATATATTTTATATTTGCGATAACGAAGTACGTTTGACTGATATTTTTTCAAGGAAATGGAAGAAAAGAATGTTTACTTAAAATTGTAAGAAGTGAAATAGGAATTTAATATTTTTTATAACAATGTAATAAACAAATTCCTAAATATGACATTTTTCAATAGAAACATTTCGTTTTTTCTCGGAAAATCAAATGATAGTATCTTGCCAATGGTCGCTCACTGTAATAATTTGCTACTAGACAACAATTGTATATTATTTAAACAAAATTAATAAACAAATGCGTTTCTAATTTCTTTCTGATTTCTGCCCTGATATTCAAGGCGTCCTCTAAATATAAATGTTAAGGCCCAACATCTCGCTTGCTGTTAAAATAGTCTCCTGACATAGTTTCTTGACATCTACAACACCCCTACCCCCTATATTTCCTGGTAGAATTACCCTTTCAATCGCCGAATTACTGTGGTGCGTTCGGTGCTTTTTCATTTCTAGGCAAATGGTTCTGTTTAACCCTTTAAGGTCGGTATTCGACCATTCGATAAGCCCAAAGGAGTATGTGAGGACAGGGATGGCATAGGTGTTAATTGAACTGGTCTTGTTTGGCAAATTGAGAGAACTTTTCAAAACCAATCTGAGTCTTGTATAGTGATGGCAGTCGTTAGGCTTTCCTTAACTATCGTATGCTGATTCTCCTTGGATTCGGGAAGACCCAGGTATTTATATGACTCGTCTTCAGTCATTACCTCGATGTCATTCTAGAACTCGTTCTCTAGCTCTGCGGTCCCTAATTCTCCTCTGGTTAAACACTGATCTGCATTTATCTACTCCAAACTCCATGTGGATATCGTTGAAAAACTGCTTTGTGACATCTATGACATGCTGCAGTTTCTGGTCCGAACTAGCGTATATCTTCAGGTCATCCATGTTTAGAAGATTGGTCAGTTGATGACCATCCTCTTTATCATGTATTTTAAACCCATGAGACATGCTATTTAGTATTTTTCTCAATGGGTTCAACGTTCAACAGAACCATAGTGCATTGAAGGGGTCTCATTGAAAGATACCCGTCGCAATGCGTAATGATCTAGTTATCCGTGGAAGTCCATGATCTAAATACTTTTTTCTTGTACCTTAAGGCATCATCGTACGAGTTAAAAAGTCGATGATGCGTGGGTAAATTTTGTAAATTTTTAAGAGTGCAAGCAAATAGGCATGTGGTGCGGAAGGAAACGCTTGCTTGTAGTCAATGTACACCATGTGCAAGTATCTTTGATGTTAACGAGCTTGCGTTATGGCAACAGCGTCTATGGTCACTAGATCTTTACTGCCTCGCGAGTTTTTACAACATCCTTTTTGTTCTTCTATAAGGAAGACAGGCTATCGGTCGAAATTCAGATGGATTTTGAGCGACTGGTTCTTTAGGCAAAATATACGTAGTACCTTTTGAACATAAAGCCTGGCATCAGATATGGGTGTTCGATGATCTTCCAGTTACTTTCCCTTTTCAAAAACGCTGAAGATGATTTCTTGATTTTGCTTTCTGCAGTTGAAACCAGGCAGCGTCTAAATTGTTTTTTTAGTTTTTCCCCAAACACCCCATCAGTATTTAGTCATGTCTCCCAATTGAGGAACTTCGGTGTCTCGCTGGTTATTTTGCTTTACACTCAGTTCACGGTAGAAAATTCTCTCATCTGCCTGAAAGGTTCGACTTTGCTACGTTCTTGCACTAATTTTCTTGTACCGACGCAGTCTAGTAGTAAGAACATCAAGTCTCTGCCGCTGGGAGCCTATTATAATCCCATCACATACTGCTCGATTTTAATTCTACTTTGCATTAAATAAATCTATTTTATTTAAGAGATAGTGTGACTTACTAAAAGCTTGAAAATTGACGTTGTAAAAGAAAAATTATGCAGAAAACAGTTTTGACAACGAAAGAATGGAAGATTCGCTGGCAAAAAATATAAAGTTTTCAACATCAATGGCAATACTTACAGTATGAAAATTTGTTATTTTGACAAATAAAATAATATCGCATTATTTTATTATAATCATTGAACGTAATTCAAGTCCAAAGTATCTTGAATATCTTAAATAATTGAAGCCTCACCAGGGGGGCAAGCCCGACGAAAATAATAGTTCAGAAGTTCTTAAGTTATGATAAGTGATCGGTAATGTAGAAGAGCCACTTATCTTCTGGGCTACATGCAAGAAACTATTGAATATTATGATTTTCAATCCGGTCGGTACGGTAGAAACCATTGCCCGTAGCCGTATCTAGTGAAATGTCAACGAATAAGAGGTTATATTACAGCTATCACTATTTTGATTAAAAATAACTTATTCTTCTTGCTGGATATGTTTAAAGTTAATTTTTCCAGTCCATAAAATACCACAGACGCGAACCATTATGTTTTCCCATCTTCAAATGTTTTGATTTTTATAAAAAGCTGCGGTCGGCTTTGCCCTCCGGTGTGGGGCAAAGCCGACGAAAAAAAGCTTGTTAGAAATAATTTAATTGTTAAATCATTGTTTTATTCATGTAATAATTGCTTACATAAATATGATATACAATAATGTAGGACTCGAAATGAAAAAAAATCGATCAATTCTACATCTTAATAACTTCAAAAAAATCATTGACTGTTAACTGGTCGGCGCTGCGCCTCCTTACCCTATCAGCTTCCTGGTTCTATTGGCTTTCTTGTATTGAGTCAATCAACCTAATGTGCACCTTAATTTGCTGACATCCACATCCAACCTGATTTTCCATGGCGGATCTCGATCCCTTCCTTGAGCAAAAACTGCATCTGTAGGCCTAGTTTTATGGCGCAATGTTCTAACGACTGCCGCAGCTTCATAATACAAAAGAGTTTATACCTCTAAGGGGCCCTTAAAAAATACCCCCGCTCTACATAACGCTTTTTCTACAGTAAGTGTGTGTAAGTTTAACATTGGCGTA
>CAKNWT010325188.1:5216-22919 GCA_932066315.1 Andricus coriarius | reverse complement strand
CCTCATTTTATGTAGTACTTTGTGAACAGTGAATGTAGCTATAATGAATAGACTACATAAAGTGTCATTGAACTATTAAAGTATGTATAACGTAACAGTCGTTATCTTATTTGTTATTCTAACTAGTTTTATTTGCTAAATAGCTTTCGAGGAGTAAAGCCTTATTTGTAAGATATTTGTACTTTATTAATAATTTTTTCCATATTTGCAGGCGTCAAAATAATTCTGATTAACGGTATGTAAACAATGTGAAGATACATAACTGATTCATACAATGTAAAGTTCAACATGATGTTGAAGGGCTTATTACCATCTTACGTCATTCTTTACTTATTACATCGTTGACAGTATTATTAGCATGATTCCATAGCTATATTAACAAATAGGAAAGTTTAATACGAAATCCAAAAAACGAAAGATAAAATGTGTTCTAGGTGCGAAGTGAAATCGTGGCAGAGAACTCTATTAAACAAATTAAAATAAAATGTAACCCTGCACTCAGAAAAATGTTTGTACTGTCTAGTGTAACAAATTAATTTAAAAAAATGGTATGCATGATCTTGAAATAGCTTTATATAATATATTTTTTATAGTTCTCGAGGTATATAATAGTATATTGTATGACAAGTGTGGAAATTAGGCAGTTCGATGAGTATGCAGGTTTGCAGTGCGATGCAGAGGCGAGACAAAGTTGCACCGTCGACCAAGTGCTGCAATTCGCACGGGTTAGAAGTGCACTTTCAATACCTGTTGCATACTATATCTTTTGTAACAAATGCAGGGAATGTTTGCTTTGCGAAACACTACAAACAAACTTAGCCAGTTACCCAGTGTCCCTTTGCGCTCACTTAACTATGCGAAAAGTACGAAGAGAGCGTGTAAATGACGTTATGTTGACGTAATTTTCTCACACAAATATTTATTCCTAGGTTTGTCAAAAAGTATAAAGAGTGAATGTGATTAAGTTTTCGACACGTAAAGCTAGTAGTGAGGTTAAATTGTTATACGTCATTTCGGCACTGCTGAAATGTTACTTTGGATCGAAATGCGCAAGTGCAGTGGCTAAAAAAGTGATCTTGCTTGAAGTGCCCCAGCGCGTCTGCTAGATAAGATTGTTTGTCCAATACCCGCGCGGGAAATGAAGCTTTCGAGGCTCGTTCACAGATGACGAACTTATCGATTCCTCGATCGATGACGTGTTCATGAAGGAAACTTACTTTTCCTCACTAGTGGGAAAAGTAAGCGACAGAAGCGAATTTAGTGTGGAGAAAGCACAGTTTGATAGTAATACCATCTGACGTGTGTTATGGGTATCCCAAAATGAAGTTGATAATCTGTCAATCGATTTGCGAATCTATAACTTCATTGTTTCTCAACTCTTTTCACAGTCGTATTTTCCGTTTGCGGTAATTGGCCAAATTATCGTGTGCATCGTCATGGAGATTAACTCGTTTGAACACACTCGTTTGAAATCGCCTATATCTCCAACACGATGCAAAATATACTATTTCTCACTACTTTTCCTCACTGTTTTAGAATTGGTCACTTTCCAGATGCAGGGTGTCTAATGTCCATAGTACTAAACGGTACTAGAAAATCTTACAGAATTAATATTATCTTATCAGGGTCGGTATGATTTTACCAAGATGACCGGTTTAGGATATTACTTTTAAAGAAAATGATCTCTAAATCTGTCTTGATTATTCCTTGAATTTCGCGAAGGTCTAAACTTAGAAGAAATAAGTTGTAAACATTCAAAAGTTTATTATACTTGATATATTTTATTATGATTTATAACTATATAAACAGTTTTACAATTTAAAATTATTATGATTTATTTCTTCTAAGTTCAGATCTTGGAAAAATCAGAAGGAAAAATCAGCATAGTTTGGTCAGAACATCGATTATATTCGATGGAATATAAGCACAAGATAAGTTTATTATTTACACTTTTTTCGCAAAATTTCTGAAAGAGTGGTCAAAAATATTTCAACCTAGTATCATATATTAGACGCAAAAATTTTAAATCTTTTACCCTGCTTTGAGCAAAAAAATGTAATTTGTTTTATGATCAAAATTATGATCTCTGATTCCCTGATTGGTCACTCAAAACAAAACATACAAAAAGTGTAACAAAATTGAAAAAAAAAACTGAAAAACTTCCACCATATATGCGTTGATTAAAAATTTTATAACAATTACTAAAATAAATACTAACATGAAAGATAATTAAAATTTGAACAAAAACTTCTAATTAAAAATTTGTCAGAATAAATAAATATTTTGATGTTCACAAAAATATGAAAATATTTTGTTGGAAATTTTAATTTTTTCCACCTTTTAAATTTTGATCTTTTTACCCGGAAACTAATAATTTTAAAACGTGGTAGCCGCTGAATCAGGAAATGTCCAGGAATTTTTTAAGAGAAATCCATTTAATCATTTAAAGTATATTACATTTTATATCACATGATATAAATGCAATTTTAAATAACTCCGATTTCAGTTTTTTTAAATGTTTAGTTCAATTCTTAACTTTTTCAATTATGAAATAATTCAGTTTACAATGCGTAATTCTAAAATCTTTAAGTTTAAAAATATTCCATTTTATGTCTTCTGAATCTGTTCAAAGTTGAGCAATTAAAAAATTTTAACGTTAAAAATGGAACTTTTTCAATTCGAAAGCCTTTGTAGTTAAACAAATGTAAACGTTCGATTGAAACTTTATAAACTATATTCAATTCTAAAATAATTTCAAATTAATAGATTTACAATTAAACGCTTTTCTTCAATTTAAAATCCTATGTTCAAACCTTGTTTCAGTCTTGTTTCAGTGTGTAAAATTTAAATTTTGATAGTTCAAATATTAATTGTATCATCTTGTTAAATTTTTAATTTGCAAGTCAAAATTTTGAATTTTTATGTATAAATAACAATTGAACAATTATTGATTACAAACCGTTAAATGTAAAAATAATTAAAATTCTAATTTAAGGAGTTGAGAGTTTCCATGTTATACCTGTTTAAAAGCTTGTAATTTAGATTATTTTAATTCAAAAGTCAGTATCATAATACGCGATCGGAAATTTATTCGGAAAAATATGAAAAATGATTTTCCAAATGCCGTGTTAATAAATAACGAACTTATCGACAAAAAAGAGCAGAAATAAGGCAGAATAAAACATAAGAAATTTCTCTGAGTTTGACTTTATACTCGTAGACAAATGTATTGCCTCCGCCATGTTTCGGTGAGTAAATTTCGAAGATTTCACAGCTTCTGATTGGCTGGTAATAAATCGAAGACGTTCAGTTCGTCACAACCTTTTATCATTTAATTGTATAATTTAATCATAATAATTTTATGCAGAAAACAAAAACTTCTTTTTAAATTTATGACCACGGATTTCCCGGATCTGCTCATGAATTTCTAGCATTTTACCGCAATTTTTCCAAGGAAAAAAAATAAATGGCTAAATTTACCATTTTATCGTGCATTATTTTAACTCTAAACGCATTTTTCTTGGAATTTAGTCAATTTTACTACTTTACCTTGCACCATGTGCAAGGAAAATAGTAAACGCGACTATTTTAAGTTGTAATGTTTACTAAATTATAAGAAAAATGCGTTCAGAGTTCAAATGCTGCAAGATAAAATGGCAAATCAGTCATTTCATTTTTTCCGCGCAAGGTGCACAAGATTCCCGGAAAATTCCCGGATATCTTGGATTTCCTGGGTCGCTAGACAGTCTGCGCAGGCTATGCGTAATTATTGCAAATTAATCGAAAGTTGTGAGATAATAAAGCTGGCTGATCTTGCCATAATTAATTCCCTTATTATAGATTTAAATTGTTGTCCCGTTTGTGCGCTCGGTGATTATGTGTGTTTAAACCCCCCGATAAGGAGGTTTGCTGACAAACTAACCAGGCACTAAAACGTCGTAGATTACATCGTAATTGCAGCAGGGAATAACCTGTTTAATTACATTATCACAGCCCGCGGGAATTAACTTTGTAAGCAAGTAGATCGTGATGAATATCGAAAGGAAGATTTTAAGTCTGCCATACCATTTAAAAATGGCGTAAACGCTGGATTTGCCCCCACTGCTGTGAAGATCCTAATGTTTTGCTCCCTTTTTCAATTATACGGCAGTTTGATGCATTCAAAATTCTTTAATTATAATGTTTGACAATTTTCTAAATTTATATTCAGATATGTAAATTAATAGTATGAAGGCCCGTAAAATTACGTGCTGATTCCGTGTTTCATTATTAGATGTCGCGCTCCTTAAAATCGTCATCAGTAGACTGAAAAATGTAAGGATATCAATACAATTTGAATTATCAAGTATAAAACTATTCGCACTGATATTTATTTAATATCCAATTGAAATTAAATATTCTGGAGCAGGACGATTTCTCTTGATCACAACTTAAAACTTGACCGCTATTTAAAGACCATTTGTGCAAATGAATTTAATGTAAATTCAGAACATTAACCTAATGGGAAAAATTTCAAGAGACATCTTTTTCTTCTATTTCCTCAAGTGTTTCAGAGTCCTTGAAAATAATGAATGTTTCGCACGAAAGAAGAATTCGGTCACGAAATTCATTCCGAGTGTTCGTATACAGACATTTGAGGATATTCTTCTTCCAAGCTAAGACGTACGTCCAACCTCGGATAGAAATTTCAGGAAAGGAGATGATGTTTAAAATCGGAAATCCGTGTCGGATCTAGCGGCTCTTGGTTTCCCCAAGCCTGTACTATTAAAGAAAGAAACGGAAAAGGAAAAAATGAGGAAAAAAGGCGAAGAGATAAAGAGAGTTTGAAAAAGGAACGAAGACGTTGTTAAGAAGACGCTTCGTGAAAAATCTGTATCTAAGAGTCCAAGATAGTTGAAGAGTGCGGCGTTAAAAGAAAGATCTGAAAGGACGGTGGTCCTAAGAAACATACCTACTGATACTTGAAAAATTATCGATTTTAGCAGTGTTAGGTTCCCGCGGCTTTTTTCCTACAATAATAAAGATTTTGTCTTACAAATTTGGGGAATGATAGCGAACATGCTAACGGACGTCCCCGAACTCTTCTGTTGTCAAATAATTAAAAAAATTTCATTTTGCTAAATTTGATTAATATGTGTTTATTTTGAGGTTATGTGTCCGGAACTAAGCTTGTTCGTAGGCAATTCAAAAAATATATTTCATAAATAATTTAATTTATGCTCGTTAGGACGCCTTCTATGCCACTCGGTACAACAGATACCGACATTATCGGAATCCCTTAAAAAAAGAGTTCGGGGACGTCCGTTATTCTATTTTATAGCATCTCCGAATTCAGTTTTTAAAAATTTTAAGTTTTGTGGACAAAAACCCGGGGGAACTGAACCCGATTGAAGTATCACATGCCCTTAATTGTAAGCCTCAAACTCAAAGCGACAAGAAAAAAAATGTATAGCTAAACCAGCGATGTTTATACTTAACCTAGCTTCAAATATTGTTAGAAACGAACCAACGATATTATTAAAATTATTAAGCCAGGAATTTGAAAGCAGAGTTTATAGTAAGTAGTATTATTAATGCATCAAATAAATAAATCTTTATAATAATGATATTGTATATATCTACATTAAGAATGATGGAAATCTGAATATGGCGCTAATAAAATAGGATTATTTCTGACAGAGGTTTGAAATTTAGAATTGATTGAACAGTTTACCTTACAATAAAACAGATTATAAAGGCTTATTTGAAATTAAAATAATTGTAATTAAGAGCAGAACTAGATTTTAAACGTGTTATATCTTTTAAAACTTGGATTCAAATTTATTTTATTTCTTCGTATTTCTTACTAACCAAAAATTGTTAGGTGAAGTTTCGATTTTGTATGTCATCTGAAACTTATAACGTCACAAAGCTGATTCAAATATATAAAAATCCTTGAATCAAGGTTACAGTTGGCTATTTCAAAAATCCAAATTACTATATTCAAATATATTTTGATCCTACTGATTTGATTTTACAGTATTTTTCTGTTTGAACTACAAATTTCTTCCGTGCACAGATGTTACTCAACAGTAAACACTAGCAGCGATTTACTTGCAGCTAACGAAAAAACTATCTATAGAGAATGTACAACGTCGGGTATGAAAATACGAAACCGAAGAAAAAAAATTGAGTTGAAGACGGGCAGACAGCCTGGCGACGATACATTTCGTCTTAATTGCAAAGACTTATTAAAGAATATTCCGAAAAGTTTTTAAAATTACAAGACCTTCAGGACATGATGAGTGTTCCGGAAATAAGTAATGAGAAAAAATGAGGCTATTCTCGACATTGCCAACTCAAGCTGTCTGAAAACCAGGCAGTATTTCAAGAGGAAATTGACTTGTTAAAAGTTTCTTAATTATTTTTTATCGATTCATTCCAACTGATCTTTATAAGAGAAATTCTAAAAGCATATAATGATATATGAGCTAATCGGGATATTTTCTGGAGCTTCTAAAATTACATTTTTAATACAAACATAAATGCCTGGTACATCATAGCAGGCTTCAAATTTATGCGTTTAAAAATTTTACAATTAAAAATTAGAAAGCTAAAAATTGTACAGTTTCAAATTTAAAGGCATTACAAATATAAAATTAAGGTAGAATCGTTCAAACCTGGAGAATTTAAATCCTTAAGTGGAGAACAATTGCGAATCAGGTGACAAATCCCATATGTAGTTACCGCTTTTTAATTTCGCTTAGAAAGCGATTTAAATTGGAAACCAAAAAGTGACATCAAATTTGGAATAAATATCTCGTAATATTGTGTAATTTCGCATTGCCAGTGATGGACATTAAACCATTTTCAATTTAAAGCGTTCAAACTTTGATGATTTTTGGTCGAAGTATATTTAAAACCGGCTAAAATAAAAATTTAAAGCATTAAAAACACTAAATTTTCTAATTAAAAGCGCCTGGAATTGAACCATTTTTCATTAAAAACGTTCTAAGTATATAATAATTCCAAGTGGCAAGTATTTAAAAGGAAACTGTTCAGAATTGAGAGCGTTACAAATTGAATTAGAATGTCGCTGAACTCTTCAATTTCGTAGGCACCTAATTAGAAAATTTTCACTTTCAAATGTTTCAATGCTTCATTTTGTATCTGTCGAATTTTAATTGAATTTAAAAATAAAATAATTGCTCATTTTCAAGACTTAAATTTTAAGCTTGAAAGATATTACTGATTGCAATTTATTCATATTTGAAACTGCAAAACTTAGACCCGTCCACATTAATTGCAAATCAAATTATCGTCGATTGAAACTGAAATAATAAAATTTGGAACATTTCCTGATTTGTAATTTTTCGTTTCTGAAGTATTTTTTGTTAAAAACATTTAATTTTTGAGCATTTTTATTTGAAATTGTTGCATTTTTTAATTTATATTTTATCGCCTTATTGAGCAGAACCATTTTCTAATATAGAAATTTATAGTTTTCTAATCATTCAATTCATCTGTAAAGAAAAAATAGTAAAATTTCTGAATTTATGGAACAATTGAAAAAATATGGGTATAAAAAAAGTTGCCTCGAGCAACTAAAATAGCAAAAAAGAAGTAAAAAAGTATGTTTGTTCGAGGGGTGCATTCAAAATTAAAACAAAAATTAAATAAATTTGCTTTCTCATAGAGGGATGTTTATTTTCACTAACAAAAAAAAACTGACACTTATTTTACTGAGTGGCGCTTTCTATCGTAAATCTTATTTCCAGAAAATCAGAGAGACCATCAAAAGGTCAGTCAATGTGTCTTGTTGCAACGAACCACTTTTTAAGTTACAGTAGTTTTATATTTCAAATAATAAAAAAGTTTCCCTTATATAATTAAAGTGAACAATTTCTCTGCGTTTTATAAATCGTTATTGATAGATTATGAAAGTTCATCAAAGGTTACTTAATCGATCATTCGAAGCGACTGGAAGACGTGAACAATTACATCAAATACAGTACTTTTATATTTCCAATATACACAAAACTGTCTTCATCTAATAATAGTAGATAATTTTGTTGAAAATTTTAAAAACTGCATTGACAGGTCATGAAAGGTCACGAAACGTTCTTCAATAGGTCAATCGATGCGTCTCGCAGACGCGAACAAACACATTATATACCAGTATGCCCGATATTAAAAAAGTTTTCCTAACATAAACAAGATAAACAATATATTTAAAAAAATTAAAAATTGGTGTTACTAGATCATAAGATGTTATAGAAGGTTCGGCACTAGGTCACTGATCTTTTCTCGAAGACGCGAACAAAAATATATCAGATATTGTACCGAAGTATTCCTAAAATCAATACATTTTTTCTCATATAAACAGAATAAAGAAATTTTTTGAAAATTATAAATCGGTACTGATAGGCCGTAAAAGGTTCAACAATATATTTATCGATGCATTTCGAAGACGCGAAAAAATACACTAAGTATAGTATATTGTTTTATTTTTAATAACAAAAAAACTTATCTCATATAAACAAGGTGAACAGTTTTTTTAGATCTCTTAGCACAAAAAAACACTTCTAATTGGCCGAATTAGGTCAAATCTTATCAAACCTGGATATCACTTGTAACTACAATTCGTCAAAATTTTATTATCATAGATCTTTTACTTTTCGAGATATGGTAAACAAAAAAAAGTTACACACACACATTTTTTTACATTGTATTCTTGAGCTATTATGGCCGACCTATATCGAAATATGTCAAAAGAGTATATTAATATAATTACGTCATTACAATCCTCCCTCTACGAGGAAGTAAAATATGATTAAGCATTATTTTGGCCAATAAGTTACGAATCCCAATATCATGCATGACAATTTTCGGTATGCTTCAATCGTGACAGAGCCCTTTCACTCTCGATTGTAATACCCATAGAATAGCAATCAATGGTGACGTAAATTGAATTAATACACTCAACGCTCGACAGCCTATTCCCGATGGCAGTTCAAGGCAGCAACAATATTGCCACTTTATTGACCCAATAGCACTCAATAGCAATGATCCTCTGGGCTATAATCTCTCCAGTAAACTTAATTAAATCGGAATAGACATGTTCGGCGGAAAGAATGCCATTAGAGCGTACGTAAGGCACTCAATTCGGTGGACAGCAAAGCGTGAAGTTTGGGCCTATTTAGAGCTTCTGCAATGAATATGAAACAGTCATTAGCAAGCCAATCCAGAATCACTTAGGCGGAGTGTACAGAGTGGGTGGAAAGGGTTGAAACGGGTGAAAGGGGGTGTAAATGGGGTGAGAAAGATGTATTGAAATGCATAGCCTGCAGTAAGGTATGTCGATGCTACTCCTGCCTGGCCAGGAGGACCAAACCGAATGAATGCACGTAGCTAGGCCATAATACCTATGCCACCTATCGCGAAATCGGTTGAAATGGAAACAGAGGACGGTAGATAAGATCTGCAGTGAATTTGCGCGTTTGTCGGCTTTATTGGTCAGTTGTGGCCACCTGATAACGCAAGATTGTATTACGTCCATAAACTCCCATTGCTGTATTGGTCGTTTGTGTAGAAATATTCCGGAAAGGCGGAAACGAAAAGGAAACGAAGCGCGGGAAGGAGGGATAGGACTGGCAAATTGTGTCTCTCGGTACGTTAACCAATTTCGTTTTACTACCGAAGCTTTTGCATACTAGGGAAAAGTGTCATTTTAACTTTTGCGTGGGAATTTTAGTTTTCTTCTTATTTGAGGAACAGGTAGATTGTGGTTTCGCTCTGAACCGAGCTAATGCAAGAAATTTATAGGATTTTTTTTGGTTTGGCAATTGTAATATCACCATTAATATTGATGGTGTTATCTTACTGCCTATATTTGTAAGGTTGGAAAATATGCGGGCGTCCGCACTTTAAGCCCAATATGAACCTTTTAGGTTGAAAAACGAGTCGCTGGGGCATTTTTCAAGTGGAAACTTCGAAAAACCGCTTGTCGAGAAAAACGCATCTAAAGCTGGTGAGTATCATAAGCGCACATGCTAAACTTTTTTTTCAAACATGAAATATACCCAATAGATTTAGTGTAAATTCTAGAATCATCCCTCACTCAAACCCGAAAAAGAATAATTTTGACCCTGAGTTAGAAAAACGCGAATATCTCTTGAACTGAAACCGACCATAAGGGCCTTTATCACGCGGATGCCCACATACACGTAATACAGGTACTTAAATTATACGTTTGCTGGAGGTTTTGAATTTCCGGATTAATGAAATTATATAGGTGTGGCATATTATTACGGCTAACTGTAATTCCTTGTTTCATTTACTGAAGAAAATGAATTTAATAATTTCAACATCGAAGAGGATATGTTGCTCTTGTAATGAAATTACTCCTTAAATTTGAAATGGAAACATGGCAATATGTACAACCTTACAGTATTAGATATTGAAATTAATTTCTTCTTTGTCAAAATTAACTGAAACCCCCGTTGAAATGTATACCTTTCTAAAGAGGTAAATGTCAAACAAATAGGTGCGTGTGATAATATTTATAAGTTATATTTATATGTAGATTAAGGATGTTAAAAGAAAAGGAATTTTACATTTCAGCTTGCATTCTCTATTTTTTGTTTGTCTGTTTTTACAGAATAATTCATTGTTCTCGAAAGCGATAGATCATAACGCAAAGTGATGCAAAAGATAAAAGATGTGGCTAATTAAAATTAATATTTTTTCGTGTTAATACTCACTTATTTGCTAAAAAATGATTGACTTAAATACGGACGAAGTTCATTCATAATAAAAATATGAAACATTTTATTTTAGTTAACATTGCTTTTACAAAAGTTCTCTTCGATTCTTCTTTAGAATAATACATAGATTTAACATGTGGATCAACTGTTTCAACGAGTTTTTAATTATTTATGTATACATAATCATAATTTTCGAGATAAACTTTTGGAAGCTGCACAGTAAATCCCATAAATATTTTACAAATTTATACGTATTTGTCAATTGTTTGCAATGTTTTCATACAACTTTAGATCAAAAACATATCTGTGATTAACTGTTAATTGATCAAAATATCCATCATATTGATCTTATTTATATTGAAGTTTCCTAAAGTTGAACACTTCTACGTAAGGTACGTACAGGGAAAAGTGTATTTTTTGTGTATTTAGACTAAATTAATAAATATTCACGAATCAATATATTATATTTCGGTCGTGATATAAGTAAATATGACAAAGAAGAATTAATATAATAAATTTTAGAATGATTGAAAATGTTTCCTAAAAGTTATTACGCGGAGAAGCGAAAGCGACCTCTCTGTGAAGAATTACCCATATATAGGAAAAATATTTAAATTGAAAAATTCTTGAAGGGTGCAAAAATTGAATTTCAAAAGAATTTAGATATTAAAACTTGACAAAGGAATTGAAATTGTGTAATATGATTAGAAAGGAACTTGAATTTTTTCTTTTATTCGAAAACAATTTTGAATTTTGTAATCTTTAAGATTGAAAATATAGAAATGAAATGTATTCAGGTGATTTGAAAAGAAAAAAACGTTCTATGTACAACTATGTTCAACCAACATGTTTTATCTTCTTCAAGATGTAACAATTGTAATTATTATCCCAATTCCACGAAATTTTGTGAATATCTGTATGAAATTAATAATTTTCCTATTTAAAAGTCAAGTAATGAAAGATGTGGCCCGTACAAAGTCAGTAATATAATTATTTAAAAATTCCTACACCTGTTGATTTTTTATTTTATTTTTTTAAATTTAAGTCTGTCCTTCACTATTAGAGACAACCTTATCTAATGATTTTCAAGGTCGCTTATTATGTAAGGTCAAGTAAGAAACTACAGAAATGACTTCCGTGAAGCAAGAATGAAAACAACTGGCAGAGAAACATGCCTAAGCGTAAACAAGACAGACTTCTCGCTTTATATGCTAATTCTAAGGAAGGCAGAAGCGTGAAATACATTCACTTGTTAACCCCATGACTCTCTCCCACTTTACATGACACTGCGTTCTGCAATAGCAACACCATTTGAATGAAAATACTTCCGATTCAACTCATGCCAAGAGAAACAACTCGATTTTTAGTAGTCGGTGGATCTTGGAATTCTAAATTCATATTCCTCTCCGTGATTGTATTCTGCTTGATTGTGTCCAACGAAGCAACAGCCAAAGCGGAGTAATACCCAAATTCAATACTGGACTCAACGTTTTATTGTATCGAATAATTGACCGGTTAAATATGCTAGACTATTCCCGATATTAAACGAATAAGCTAGGTAGAGACGAATTCTGAAAACCAATAACCAATTTATCGCAGATATGCCGGAATTTAAAGTTAAATAGACTTAAATCATTTACTGCTGTTTATGGACATTAATGTTTAATATTATACTTTTTCCAAGAATAAGAGATTACAATTTTCTAACTTCTTACAAAATTAAAATCAATTTTTCCGAGCGACAGCTCAAAAGCTATCGATTTTAAATCCCATGCATTCCTCTCATTTTTGTTCAGAAATTATAAATAAATTAGTACCTAAGATGTTTTATAATGCACCTCTCCCAATCTACCAATTTGAAATGAAAAATTGCTAAATAATATTAGTAATTTTTTTATAGTTAGATTATAGTTAGATTTTACTTCTATTGAGCTGAAGAAGAGATTTATCAAGACGACGATTCAATCTTTTAGATTTAAGGATTTCAAATATCGCTTTAAAGCCTGTCCCACAAGTTTTTTGACACGTATTAGATTTAAAATTAATGAAATTTGACGCTAGAATTAAGCATTTCTCACTTATCAATAAGACCTACCAATAAGCGTAGGCTAATGAAATTAAGAAAGTGGGAAATGAGTGTGGAATGTACGAAAAGCCATCGAGAGCTTCCTTCGTCTCTCTGAAAAACTCGTCCAGTTATGACCAGGTGTTAGTTTATATTTTAAAATCTTAACGTGTGCCAATGCTTTGGCTAATTTTGGAATAAATATATGTGAATGCCACAATTTGATTGAGCATTAAGTTGCCTTAAACAAAGTTATTTATATAAATTAGTATAAACGATAAACCCTCATAAAATGCGTCAAAGCACGTGTAAAGGGAATGGAGTTAAAACTCGAATATTATCTCTGAAGTGCTCGGATTCTGGAACCCTAAGACCTTTGATGATGGCCAGACAAAGTTCCTGAAACTCAGGAAATATTTTCTTATTTTCTGCTAGAAATCTCAAGTTTTAATCTCAGCGTTATGCCACACCTCAACGGTTTTGTTCTACTTATCGAGGCCTAACTATCCTCATGAGAAATCTAAACCAACAAATTGTTCTACACAAAACATCATTTTTTTGGCGTACTTTTTAATTTATAAATTTATTTACGTGTTTTTTGATTATGTGGAATTATTTAAATTTTTTAGAGCGGATGTATGATTTTAAGCGATTTTAACCTGCAACTAAAATTTTTCATTCATATCCAAAAAATGTCTCGTTAAATTATTATGCGATTAATTTAAATTTTTGGATGCAAATTTCGACTCTTTCGGTTACTAATTTGTTCAACTAATCGAATTTAAAATGTTAGAATAAAAATCGCTACAATGTCTATTTTAGGATAAAACTCGAAAATAATTGTTTAAACTGTTTATAATGCGGGCTAAACTTGTTTGTTTTTAATTACGAGGATTTTTGAATAGTTAAAAATTGATCAAGATTAACGTTGATTCTAAATCGAGGCCCCCATTCCATACTGCTCCACGTCGCGCTTGGTTGCTGCAGACCGACCAAACGCGACGTGGCGTAGTATACTGCCTAAATACGACGTGAAGTAATATGGAATGCATGTCTCGAAATTAGAAGATATTTTGAAAGGCTTAAGTCAAAATCAGATAAACCGTGGTAATAGTATTTTTTCTTATATTTTCTCATATTTTTATATGCTCTTCACACACTTAAAAAATAAACAAATTTCATTCATAATTTTTATGATGGGTGTAACGCCACCTCTCATATAAGCTATTTGTGTTTAAAATGCAGACCGATCACAAATACATTCCTTGATGTTCTTGTTTTATATATTTACACACTCTCTGGGATTAGAGTTAAGTAACAAAAAATATTTTACCCGGCTTGAAAAATGTTTTTTTCTCGAAAATTTCCTGGTTTAAAATGGTAAACTTTTTGTCAATCACTTGTATACTGATTTATGAAATGAATAGAATATACTTGTTAATGAACTGTTTATTATTAGGAATATATTAAAATAACGACTTTCTTCACCAGAATTTTCTAGTTTTCTCCAGGAATTTCACAGGCAAGAAAATTGGTCCCTCGAGCCGAATAGTTTAATTTCGTGGATGTTCCTTATAAAAATACTGAAATCAACGTTTAAATTCTAACACAGGTTCCACTTGTTAGAATCCAGTACTGAAAATTTTCAATTTTGTGAAGAATGTAACACGAATTTTGTACTATCTTTTCGGTACTTTGTTGAATATGATTTACATCGATTTTTAAAGCACAGCAATCTCTCTTCCGTAGACATACTGGCAAGCATACTTGCAGAGCTCGCATGGTGGTAACTCCATTAAATTCCTTGAGCGTAAAACTGTGTAATGCCATTAAGATAAAAAATATACCGCTACCCCAGGGAGCCCCATTCGCGAAAGCCCATTTCAGCAGAGAACGCGTGGATCTCTGCCTGGTTCGTTTGCTTCAAGCAGAGACTATTTTACATCGCAACGTTGTTGCGCCAAAGTAAGCGTGGCAGCTCGAAAAACTTACGAGGCAGTTAAACAGATCTACCGCGGTCCAGGGTTAACTGCTGCTACATCACCGTCTTCCTTTTCCGTGCCTGAATCATCCCTTCCCCTTTCGATATCGCCGGATTCATGAATGCCATAAAAGGATTTGTAAAGTAAAGATTCTTCAGACCGGCGTCCGAAATATAATCGTAACTCAGAGTCCTAATTACAACCGAGAAATTCCTCACTTAATTCTCCACCTAATTTTTCTGTTTGTACGTAAATATATTTTGGCTCAGTTATTTTGATTTTTTGATTAATTACATTTTAACAAAGCAATTTTGTTACATAGGGAATCTGCGTTTTGAAAGATTCGAGATATTACTTTGTAAAATTAAATCCTAATTCAAAACTGCGGGTTTATTTAAAAAAATTATTCTAAAAATATGTTTTTAAAGAATAAATACAGTAACGATACAGAAGTACGTAATTTTAGCCATAACTAAGTCACTGAATCTGCAGATGCTTGCGGCTATCACATTATTGTTTCCTGACATCTCACGAACATTGCAAGTCAATACATAAAAAAAGAACTCGCCCCTTTATGAAAATCTTCGATTTGTATTTAATTACTTACTTCTGCACGCGTGCTCGTTCCTTATTATACCGCGCGAGGAATTTTGAGATTGTGCGCTGAAACAAGTCTTTAAATTATATTTTTTATAACACATGCATGATTTCAGCCCTTTTCGATGCCTATGAAGCGGAGCTAAAGCTCTACTTTTTACTCCCTAGGGACTGTAAAGTGACGTCAGAGGTGAACAATGAAAATTATATGTCTATGAGCTCGCATTTTACTATTATCAGCCCATTCACCGTAAAAACTGTGAGGAAATTTTGGTTGCAAATCATAGAATTTCGCGGTTATTTATGGAAAGTTACCATATATAACTGATCAAATTACCTTAAATTACCGAAAATTTTCATAAACCGGAAATTTATGGAAATTAAAAAAAAATGAATTTTGGGTAATATAGGGTAGGTTACCATATTTACTTGTAAAATTACCATAAATTATCGAAAATTTCCATAAATTTCCGGCAATTAATGGAAATTATTAAAAATGAATTTTGGGTAATTTACCATATTTACCGGTAAAATGACCATCAATGACCAAAATTTTTCATGAATTTCCGGAAATATATGGAAATTTTTAAAAATAAATATTGAGTAAATTATGGTAATTTACCGTCTTTACCGGTAAAATTACCATAAATGACCGGAAATTTATGGAAATGTTACAAAATGAATTTTGGGTAATTTATGGTAATTTACCACATTTGTCGGAAAATTACCATAAATGACCGAAAATTTTCATAAATTTCCGGAAATGTATGGACATTTAAAAAAATGAATACTGGGTAATTTATAGTTATTTTCCATATTTAGCGGTAAAATTTCCATAAATGACCGAAAATTTAAATAAATTTCCGGGAATTTATGGAAATTAAAAAAAATGAATTACCAAAAATTCCCGACAATTTTTTTATTGAATTTTTGATCATTTGGAATAAGTTAACATAAAGTTCATGCTTCTTTATTCAAAATTTAATATAGACTAAAATACGATTAGAACTTTTTTTTACAATTATCTTGTCCTATATTTTCTTTCTTGAATTCCGCTATTGTTAATATTTTTAAGCTTTTAATATGGAAAATCAGACAATTGTATGTTATTACATCAATTTAAAGGTATTTCAATCAATGAGGAAGCTACCAAATTTAAGGGTTCTTGAAATTTCAAGGCTTTCCAAACATGTATTTAAATTTTAATAGAATTTTAGTTATAGATTTTTCATTTTAGAAGCTATGAACTACAAAATCTGTTAAATTTTTTAAAATTTGAAATCTGATATGAGGGTTTCAAATACAAGACAAGTTCTTTATGTTGATTATTATCTGACATGAGTCTTCTAAGTCTTTAGAATTAAAAGCTCTAATTCTTTCAACCCTGTTAACGTCATACTTTTGTAACCTAGAGTTTTCTGAATTGTAGAATGGTTTTTTTTATGGCTTGCAAAATAATTTTTGTAAACTGACAATGAATTTTTGACCAGAAAAAATCTATTATTACAATTTTTGGTTTCATTTACTAGTTTCATAGTAGTATATTATGCACCAAGGGGAAAAATATGACTTTTTCGACGAGTGTAATTTTTTTAGTACGAGTCTCGTAAAAAGTCACTTCTCCGTTGGTGCATACGACATTTTTATAAAAAATGCATGATTTCAGACACGATTGGAAAACAGGCACGCTTTGTGCTAATATGGAGGAATTTTGGAAACTTTATTTTTATTTCAATATGAATTTAGAAAATTTCGAATGATTACGCAATTTTTGGAAATTTATGGTGTGTTTATAAATAACTAAAAATGTTAAAACTTTTGGAAATTTACGAAAATTTGGAGTATCCAAAAATTTTCGTAATTTAAAGTTAACTATAGGCAATTGGTCGGTAAGTTATCTATGATTTGTGGTAAGTTAACGCTTCAAGTTAGTCCAAATGGTCAAATAATCTGTCCACATTTATTCTCTAGGGAGAAAAAGTATAGTTTTGTTCCCCGGACGTCAGCATCCTTGAAACGCTCTACTTTAGCCCCGGTTAACAGGCATCGAAAATGTCTGCAATCATGCATGTGTTATAAAAATGATTGCTATTCGTTCATTTAAAACTTCACTGTAAGAAAAATCTGTACTAGATTTAGTATACATGTAATGGAAGCAAGAATGCACAACATGAAATTAAATTTAGTATACCAGCGTACAGTAAATTTAGTATATGCATATACTGAATTTAGTGTGCACGTACATAAAATTTAGTATACGCGTATTTTAAATTCAGTATGCATGTATACGAAATTTAGTATACGCATATATTAA